>VKOC01016703.1:0-87981 GCA_009364415.1 Spea multiplicata | reverse complement strand
GGGGGCAGAGTGTCAAGCCTGGGGTCAGATATGCATAACTGGGGGGCAGGTTGGCAAATAAGAAAAATAAAAACAAGAAATAATTTTTTCTCAATTATACTTTTTATTAAATATGAAAACATAGTTTCCTTATCAATTAATATTTACTAGTAAAACTTTTTTTAGGTATTAAAACCTAGTTTGAGCGGGCAGGATAGGTCACATATGTTGCGGGAGTGGACAAACAATCAGCGGGAGCGGGCGGGATTGGACAAAAAATCAGCGGGAGCGGGGCGGGATTGGCAAAAAATATTTCAGCGGGAGCGGGATTAAAAAAGCAGTCCCGCGCAGGGCTCTACATCAAAGTACCACAATCTGTGGACAACTCCTGTCCAATCATAACAAAAATGGCTGTTCTGGCCCTGCATAATGCATAGCTCTTTCAGTGAGGTGACTTCACTAGTCTCACTGATTTTACTATTAATTATAGTGCTACAACAGAAGCTCACTGGGGCTGGTCATTCATAATGCGACGTAAAGACGGAACTGCAATTATCCATCAAACTCTCCTGCCAACCTCCTCTTTAGTAAATACATCCCAAGTGTAAGCATGTATGTTAGTGTTAACCTTGACATGGATTGACTAATTTGTTTATGTTATGTTTGCATAGTATAAGGTTGCCAAAACCCAGTCAATTAAATCTAGCACCTGTCAGTATTTTTGGAAAATGTGATGTAACTGTTATTCTCTTAAAATAGCCATTAAGAACAGTGATGGCTTTGGATCTATATTTGTTTTCCGAGTATCGCATTACAAGCCTTCTTTTTTGTTGAATATTAAAGAGCAACTTGGGACATAGAGAATGATTCTATTCAACTGCCACAGTTGCCCAGATGTATTCTCCGCAGATATGGCTGAAAACAGAGTTAAAGTTATAATAAGTATTATCCTGGGAATAACACTATAAGTACAAAGCCATGCAGACACAGCTCTAATGGAATACTGTATACCAGAAGGCAAGCTTTCATACAATGACATTGTTTTATTTTCTCAAACATATGACATACAGATGTCACATTTTTACACTGGGAGACCCAAATATGTAGCCAGCTGTCATTATAAAGGCGTGGGACTGATTTTATGTCACTTTTTCCCACAGTGCTGTGGAACATACTATATTTCAGATTTGTGATTAATGTGAAATTCATCTAGCACTTAACATTATTAAATGCTTTCAGGGACTGTTCCTACCATCGACAATCTATATAAGAGTGCTGGGTTAGCTTGTACAAAATGTATGTTCTATAATTGGGATACTTTGACTAGGCCTGACCCTAGGGTTCCCATAGTAGGTGTTTCCTTGAAAAAAATGGCACATTTTTACATTCCAGGTCTCAGTGAAGTGACGAGTTCATAGTCCAGCCAGAGCCTCACTTGCCCCTTCCTAAGGTCAAATCGGCCCCACAAATCCTGAGGACAGCTCTGAGTGTTTGGGTTATCTAAAAAGGAAATCAATTACTTCATCAAGATTAAGTACCCCCCAATGTAACGAAAAATAGGATGAGGATAGCAGCCCCATCCCCAGACAGGAAGCTGCCATTGAATAATCTGTAAGTCTTCCATCACCAAGTGTCAGAGTCGCGTCAAACAGGAAGTAAAAACACAAGAACCATTAAGGGTTCATAGACAAAACATATGACATCAGTTGATAGGACTGAGTTCTGAAAACATGGATAAGGAAATGGATATGCAATTAAAATGGACTCCAAGGCTGCACAAAGATGTGATCTTTATAAATACGACATAATTAAAAGAAGATGGGAACACGAGAAGATTGATGGGCAGAGTGACTGACAATACTAAATAAATAATAGAAAATAAATCATGAATTAATAATGTGAGATCAAAGATTATTTCAACTGAAAGCCAGGGCAAATATATCCAGAAGAACTCTAAACATTATCAGGATATACCCTTGGCGACAGACATTTTAACACCGTAACAAACCTGGCTCCAAAATGTCAGGACAACCACCAGCCAACAGGATACCAACAAAAATGATTATGACAGAGAGTTCCTTCCTCAGTGATTTCATTTCGCACAAGTTATTTTGTGCAAATATTACAATATTTTGTAATATTTTGTTGCAAGCTTTAAGACTACTTGACATTTTACACAGCTGTATTGAAGAAGCCTATGTAGTAGTAGTAGCAAACCACCACTCCCAATTCGCTAACCAATAACCATGTAATCTTTAACAACATTTTACAGGATAGCATGTTTACAACACTTTGAAGGGTTGAGAAAAAAAACTGCATGCATTGTCCTAGTTATTGAATTGGGGAACAAAGGAACAAAAAAAAAAATCCAAATTGAAGGGATATTAAACTTCTTAACAAATGATGCTATCATGGTTAGTGATACCAATGGGAAATGTTTGGGGAGTTAATGTTGGTAATAAACTTTGACCCTCCAGCAAACTCCCGAATGATCAGCCTTGTTTTCCATTGGAAGTTCACGGGGGGGGGGGGGGGGGCCAAAGTTTTACAGTGGTGATCAGAGTGGTGACTTATTCTCAGATTGATCAAGTTCTTCATTCAGAAGAAGCTCACAGCAATTTGCCCTCCACAATGTACAATAAAGATGGCGAGAAAAACCCACAAGTACTATGCAAACTCTCACTTAAGTGAGTACACAGAGGAACACTTTAGATGGCAGGCAATAGTTAATCACTGACTTTAAAAGCCACACATGATCTAAAACAGGCATATCAATAAAACATATGTTTTCAGTAATAATTAAGGCCCAGAGCCAGTGATTGCAATCATGAAGCATGACTGTCGAACGTTATAAAGAACTCAGGTTGAAAAACACAGGGAATACAAAAGCACAAGAATAACTAAATATATCTACTGACGCTTCCATATAAATTCAGCAAAATAGACTACAAAGGTTTAATATACCTGTGTATGGCGAATTATGGAGGTACGGAACATTACAGCATGCACTTTAAGTTATTTTCATATTTATGCTTATTAACGTGTTGTGTATCGATAAGCAACTTCTACAGGAGACAACGTACCCTAGTGAGCTACAAGATTGACCTCTGCATAAAGCATAGCTATATTTGAAGGTCGAAACACCTTTTTCTCTTCACTGCTTTTTAATAGGACGCATATGAACAAATATCATGTATAATGCCAGTGATTTTTCTTTTATTGCCGTCTTGTAGTACATTTTCTTTATATACTGTAGTATGTATGTCTGGTTGGGCAGAAATTTGGCTGCCCCAACTTTTTTGGGGGGGCAGTTAGCATAATTAGACTGTATGACTCGCTTCTGGCCCACTTTCCCCCTAAAAATCAGCAGAACTGCTCGCCGACGTCATCGGGACATTCTACTCGCATCCCGGTGACCAGAGCCGTAGAACTCCCAGGTATGATTAGTTAGCATGCATAGCATGGCTGGAGTGTCAACACCCTGACGCATCATACAGGGCAGCAGATATCTACAGTATCTATTTTCATATTCAATAACAAAAAATAAAAATAAATCTATTTTTTTGTGGCACACGGGGAACCTACCCACCCACCCTTATATTGCTATATCTTGGTATGTAGGCTGAAAACATCTAGCATGTAGCATGTCATTCAAGCCAAAATATAAGTGTACAGTTATACAACTCAATAAAAACAACAGTGTAGGGGTAAGGCACTATTTTATTAATTAGCTTTGTTTTCTACTTAAAGAAATCAATGTAATACACAGTATGCTGGTTCTCACGAGCCCTAATCTTCTGTTTTCAGATTTGAACTCATCACTGTCCCCAGCGATTAGTCTATCACTTTTTTTATTTGTCTTTATGTACTTGATACTGATGAGTTAATTATTTACTAACATTCCGTTCCAGCCAGTGATTTGAATGATATGCTGGCTGAACATTATTTTGCTGCAAAATTAGCCATTAGGTAGGATTATGTTATGGATATTGGCACCACCGAGGCCACTGTGCACACGACAAACATAAACTCATCATTAAATGATGAATTGAAACAATTTGTTTTAACTGTGTCATCATTGAGATTATTTTTCCTCTTATGACTTTCCGAGCCTCCCCTGAATTTCCATAAAATTGTGACCATAATTGCTAAAACTGTATTATGTTCCACATAATTAAAGGAGAACAGTACAGTTTATCATTTGGGGTTTATGGCATAATTCAGATATTTCAGTAATGCAAATTACATCTAGTAACAAACTACTCTTGCACTTTTATGTAAATTATTTTCTAACACCAGGGCTACCATGGTGGGAGATGCCACTTAGTGCACATCTTGCTAAATGTATACCCTCCTGGAGCAAGTGCCCCAGGGGCTGTATTGTTGTGTGAAGTGTGAGCAACACCAAGGGACATTGATAATATGGAGATGATCCTACTCCTTACTGAGCAAGCGCTGTCTGGGGTCAGTGCTGGTGGAGATGAGGTGGAGACGATATTAAGAGCACAAAGAAGGGTACACGTTGGAAGAGGGGAAGTAGGGGAAATAGGTTTAGGGAGGCAAGGTATGGACTTGCTCAACACAACATTTATATGGGTTTGTCCGAGGATGCTGGGGGGGAATCAGTTCGGATTTGGCATTACTAAGGCAGGCTAATTTACATAGCAGTCAGGTTAGTAGCCTCTCTAGTACAGATGGGAAAGAAAAGGCTTAGGAAGGCTAGACAGGTTGTGGTGGTAGGGGACCCAATTAAGGTAATCTGCCACCAAGACCATGAATACCGAATACTTTGCTGTCTCCTGGGTGCTTGGGCTCGGCATGCTGCAAATCGGGTGGACAGATTGCTAGGAGAGGCTTGCGATGATCCATTGTTCATGTTGGTACTAATGACAAAGTCAATGTCAGGTGGGGGGTCTTTAAATAAGATTTCAGGGCACTAGGTGACAAGCATAGGGAAAGGATCTCCAAGGAAGTATTTTCGGAAACATTACCTGTATTTTGTGCTATGTCAGGAAGGCAGCTGGAGCTTGAGGTTAATGCGTGGCTGCAAAAGTGGTGTGGGAAGGAGAGATTTGAGTTTTAAGACAACTTGGCAGACTTTTCAGTCAGCTACAGACTCTTTAGCTGTGACGAGGGGCCTTCTGTAATGTGGTGAAGATGGTTAGAGGGCTGGATGAGATTTGATGGGGTGTGTGATGAGGAGGGTGAAGATAGCATTAAATGGGTAGCTATTAGCTTTGGGGAGTTGGGAAAGAAATGGTGGGATCAGCATACGTACATAAATAGCTAAACCACAACTTGTGGTGATACATAGGTGGAAACATTTCTTGAGAGTGATGTGTACAAATTAATGATGGGAAGTTCGGATCATTAAAGTGAATCGGATCATTTCGACTCGTTCACTGAAATGATCCGATTCATGATCCGAATCTTCGGATCACTCAGTGTGACTCACAGGAGTTACCCAGTTCCTCCGTGCAGGCACACTGCAGGCACGATTGGCCCCGCCCCTTTCATTAGTCAATGAACCCTCCTGCCTGCCTACTCGAGTAATGTCAATTAAGGCAGGGAGTCGTTCAAAGATCCAAATCTTACAGGGATCCGAATCTTACAGGGATCCGAATCTTACAGGGATCCGGATCACTGTAAGATTCCGAATCTTTGAACGACTCCCTGCCTTCATTGGTATCCGAATCATTCAGAGAATAAATACATTAATAATCACTGCCCCCAGGATTTACATTCCCCTTTACCTCCAACTGCACCTTAAGCTAACTTTATTAAATTAATTAAATTAACCCTCAGCACTAAATTAACCCTTAACACCCCATTAAGCATAACTGCCCCTAAATAACCCTAACACCCCATTAAGCATATATGCCCCCTAAATTAACCCTAAAACACCCCATTCAACATAAACTGCCCCTAACTTAACCCCTTAACACCCGTTAAGCATAACTGCCCCTAAATTAACCCTAAACACCCCATTAACCATAACTGCCCCTAAATTAACCCTTAAACACCCCATTAAGCATAACTGCCCTAAATCAACCCTAAGCACCCCGTTAAGCATAACTGCCCCTAAATTTAACCCTAAATACCCATTAACCATAACTGCCCTAAATTACTAAAGAATCAACCATACCAATTTATAGGCATTTTATCTGGAGTACATGCAAATTAATTGTTAGGGCAGTTATGGTAAATGGAGCAATTTAGGGGTTAATTCAGGGGCAGTTAATGTTATGGGTCTTTAGGGTTAATTTAGGGCAGTTATGCTTAATGGGCGTGTTTAGGGTTAATTAGGGGCAGTTATGCTTAATGGGGTGTTAAGGGTTAATTTAGGGGCAGTTATGCTTAATGGGGTGTTAAGGCTTAATTTATTATAAAAGTATGGTATCAGTAATATTCTCTGAATGATTCGAATCTCTGTAAGATTCGAATCATTTGAATCATTCAAATCTTCTGATCATTCCGAAGATTCGAATGATTCAAATGAAGATTCTGAACGACTCTCTGACTCTATGAGTCATCGTTCCTGTGTGAATTAATGAGCTGTAACCAGACCCCAGAGTCTGTGTCTGAGTGCTCTGCAGATGACTCACAGCTCTAGGATCAGGTTACAGCTGCATGATTCACAGACTGAACTGCTATAAATGAATCGTTCAGTCTACTGAACCGATTCATCTGGATCACTAAAAAGAATCGGATCAAATGAACGATTCGTTCATGGTCCGGACATCACTAGTACAAGTGCCCGCAGTACTGCATTGGTAGCAAGTGATAATGTAGATATATAGACCGTTACTAAGACCTATTACAATGCGCAAAATGATTGGAATGTTGCCATTGCAGGATACATGTTATACAGAAAGGATAGGGATGGCAGAAAAGGAGGATGGCTTGACCCGATTAAAAATATAGCTTTAAAGTCAATCTTATACAAAGTAATAAAGGAGAAACTAGAGACAGTTTGGGTAACTTTAGATCTTAGTAACACACGGAGGAGCTCGACCATGTCAAGGAAAAGATGTCAAGGGAAGGCGAGGTTATCATTTCAGGGGCATTAACCTCCCTGATGTTGATTGTAAAAACCAAACAGCAGGGTCAGCCTGGAGTAGAGACATCCTAAATTCCTTAAAGGGACAGTGTTTAAAATAGTTGGAAAAGGAGCCAACAAGGTGGGAGGCTGTGCTGGATTTAGTATTTAAATTATTGATCATCAATTCAAATTTCAGTAAGGCAATTGACACTGTCCCATAGAAAAAATAAATTGAGTCTTTGTGTTGGACGTCCATAGGCCATGTGCATGGGATAGACACAACATTATCATTATTATAGAACAAGACCTAGGACTTTTAGGGGTTTCAGTCCCTTACATCAGGAAAAATGGGTAGGCTAGACAGGCTGAATTTGTAATCAAATTCCATGTTTCTATGATAACTATGTGGTCCCTTAAATTTTAATGTAATACTCCTTGCAATTCTGCAGAACCCTCATATGCACGCCCAGCCATTTGCTATGCAGGAGATGTGCACAGATTTCTCCATGCATGTGATATACTTACCGTCAGGGCCAAACTCGCAATGGCCTGCTGGTCCCGGCGCAAAGTGGTGGGCGCATGATGACACTGCCTGGCTGCTTTACAGGTTCATTTCATATGCATTATCCTTTGGTAGGAGTGTCAGGAACAGTAAACTGTCCCTCTAATCCATAAGACCCCCCCTAACATGTCACAGCTTCCAATAGCATATTAAACGTATTATTTATCGAGGGACAGTTATTTTAAGCATGGTTGTCTTGCTTTTATCAGACCCCAGATTCATAGCACCCATGATTTACGCAATTACAATATATACAATACATACAACACATTAGGTAAAGAGAGCCGACTCACAATCTTACAATATAGACAATATGAACAAGTATACACCAAAAACTGATGTGTCAATAATAATGCTATGACAATGTTTTCCAGCTTACCCTTTATAACAACATAGTGAAGTATGGATGGATATCTCATTGCACTAATAAACTGTGACTGCTCCCATGGTATAACACGTGGTCAGTACTGCAGGGGTCATATTGCTCACAATGTTTATGACTCTATTATTTGGCTATTATAGTCATGCTGCTCTCTTGTGATGCCCCAGCACTTCACGTGACTCGTGGAATAGTATGCACACCCGCATTTTAACTTTATCATCATGGAAGTATACTGTCAGACCGAAAAATGCTGTTTGTGGCCAGTATTGCTTTATTGGTTCTGTTTTTCTAATTCAGATGATGTAAAGCAGTAATAACATATTTTCAAACATAGAGATATATATATATACACGTTACATGACTGTTCAAAAGTTTGGGGTCACATAGAAATTTTCTTGTTTTTGAAAGAATAGCAAATTTTGTCCATTAAAATAACATGAAATGGATTAGAAATACAGTGCAGACCTTGTTAATGTTGTAAATAATTATTGTAGCTGGGAATGACTGATTTTTAATGGAATATCTTCTTGGTGTACAGAGGGCCTTTATCACTCCCATCCCTTCTGGGTTCCAACCAGGCCCGGACTGGGAAAAAAATAGGCCCGGGCATTTAAGCCTGAGCAGCCCATTTTTATTTATTTATTTATGAAGCCCACCCTTCATGTACCATCTTTGCATTTACTCATTCACACAAATCATTAACACATTCATTAATGCAGTCTCACAAATCATTCAAGCAATTCATCCTCACATGAATTCATTAATTGTCATACGCATTCACACAATTCATCCACACATTAATTCATTCATTCTCATACGCATTCAGACTACCCCCTCTCCCCATCTTATCTGCCCCTTCTCACTATGTTCTCCTTTTCACTATGTACCTCCTTCCCCACTTCTCAATATGTACCCCCTCTATCTATCCCCTCTCCCCCTTTTTCCCACTATCTAACCCCCACCTCTGCCCCTTCTCACTGCACCCCCCCTCACCCTACTTACCTTGTTGCCGGAGCAAGCAGCAACTGCGACCGGGCCCGCGGCAGGGCCGGATTGACTTAGGGGCTGATGGAGCTGCAGCTCCAGGCCCCCACCTTAAACTAGGCCCAGTCAGGACCGGACCGCATTAATCTACGGCCGCATTAACGCAGAGCCCCTTAAGCCCGCTGCAACTGCGACCGGGTCCGCAACTCTAAGGGGCCGGGAAGCCTCCACCAGGGCCGGGCTTACGGGTGTGCGGCCACACAGGGTTTACATTAAAACATCGGGGGGGGGGGGCAACTTTATTTAACATCCTCCATGTTAAATAAAGTTAAAAAAACTTTATTTTACATGGAGGATGTTAAATAAAGTTAAAAAAAAAACCCAGATGTTTTAATTTAAACCCTGTGCGGCCGCACACCCGTAAGCCCGGCCCTGGTGAGGGCTTCCCAGCCCCTTAGAGTGGCGGACCCGGTCGCAGTTGCAGGGGGCTAAAGGGGCAAGTGCCCCTTATGCCCTGCGTTAATGCGGCCGTAAAGGCCGCATATGCTCAGTCAGTCCAGTCCTGACTGGGCCTAGTTTAAGGTAGGGGCCTGGAGCTGCAGCTCCATCAGCCCCTAAGTCAATCTGGCCCTGCCGCTGCCCGGCCCACCGGGCAAATGCCCGGTGTGCCTGATGGCCAGTCCGGGCCTGGTTCCAACAGCATGCTGTGTTCTTTAATCCAAGTTTAAGTCTAAAAGGCTAATTGATCATACAAAAACCCTTTTGCAATTATGTTACAGCTACAAAGTTTCTTCTGACCACAAACTTTTGAACAGTAGTATATATTTTATATACACCTACTGTATACCCACAACATATCCATTTAAGACAAAGCCTATGCTGTACGTGGAACGGAACGGTGGTTCCCAGACTCCCAGTTACTACCTGTGCTATCTGCGTATTAAGCTAAATAAGCACACATATTTACCTATTTAGAGCTGCTCATAAAAACACCCTAAATGCAAATACACATATAAGACTATGTACAATGAGGTTAATATTTGTATACTCATACATTTAAAGCACTGAGCAAATATTTAACACTTTTAGATATTCCAGCATTGGCTCTAAATTAATAGCGACTATGCGGTGAAAGATAGAAGTCACTATCCATGAACATAGGGCAGTTACCTTGAAAACTTGGTTATTTGGGGTTCTGCAATCTAGCTTTTCTGCATAGTTGGCAATTGGCAGAATCACGATGCATCCTGCGCATAAGCAAAGGCTGCTGTTTGAGGAAACAAGCTTTGCATCGGTACAAAGTGTGTTTCGCTGGGATATGGGGTGAAATCACAGCCACGTTCTCTCCTGACAGATTGGCACAGAACGGGGTCAGCTATAGTTCTGTTAATATTTTATTGTAATTTTTTCCTAGTTTTATACCAGAACAAGTAATCCTTGATTAATCGTAGAAAGAAACCACTAGTATCTTCGAAATGGGCACATTCAAATATTGCAACTTTTATTGAATTCTAGAACAGTATGTACTTATCCAAAGACATATGATATATAGTGTATATGTATATATCCTATAGGGATAATAATTTTAGGGGTTCCCTCTACTTAGGCCCCCTGACTGATGTGTTCCCAATTTAATTTCCATCATCGTTCTCTTATGACAAAGACTGGCGCAGAGTATGGTGATGATGGCTCTTGGATAAACCCCTTTCTAATGCTTCACATTTCTGGCTCCCTAAGGTCTCAACCAAAATAAATACAATGTAATAAAAATGAAATTTGAGTTCTCGTTTATAAGGTCTTGTCTGTGACATTTCAAATACCGACGGGGTTGTATAAAGAAACATTTGTTCCGGCGTCTACTTTGGTGTACATTTTGAAAAGGGTAACATTTAATTAATTGAGAAATTCATTATCTCCTCATCATTCTTTCTAGTCACAAAACGTAAATCATTGTTATCAAGACAGAAGAACAACTACAATGACAAATATCTCATGGAGCTGATTAACAAGTGCTACATCTTTGATCTATTTTGTATTTGAAATCATTGCTATTAGAATTAAAACATAATTGGCTCCACCATTGAAGCTGTCGAGGTCCCCACAAGTTTATGCCCCCTACGTAGGAAACTACAGAAACCTATTCAAGTAGCACACATACAGTATTTATCATAGAGTTACATCACGGTAAATGTCTGAATATGTGTGCGATCTCTTTATGTAGATACAAAGCACAATGATTGCTAGGTGCATTGAAATTGAACTATGTACAATGAAACATAACCTTTATTCCTTGCTGCTCAAATACATACTAGTCAGTTCTATTTTCGTCACACAATTATATTAAAAACAACAAAGAATACTATCTCTACTAAATTCATATTTAAGAGGAACTCCTACAAAACGGAAGCAGATGAAAATGAAGTATCTGAGAATAATAATATCAAGGAAAGTGATAACTGCATTGTCTTCTGTTCTAAATGCCAAGTGCATATAGAAGTATTTCCTCAGTCGCTAGCCAGATCGTAATAGATACCGTCCCCCAGATTACTTATTTTTAACATTCAATACTCCATAAACGCGTGAAGGTACTGTAGAGAATGCCCCTAGATGCTCTTTGTATGCTTGATGGGTCTCCTAAAGATGTTCGGAGAGGTAGAAATGTATGGCACAGCTCATGAGAGTGCACCTTTGGTATTATTACTAATATAACCTTTATAGGGAGGTGGTAAGGGATATATTGTTTTCTATGACTAATTCTCTAAATCGTTTACGATGTAATACTGGGATGCATGACATAAGCGCATACACACTTATACTAACGTACTAAAGTATGCTACATTTAACCATGGTTGGGTCCTGCTCAGCATGCACATTATCCATACAGGTTCATCTTGTACTACTTCTGTTTGTTGAGTGACGTATGTAAAATATTTACCTTCCCAGATATTAGATATTAAGTGGGAGTTTCCAATATGTATTTTTCAAATCTGACTCTTTAATATCATATCCTATATTTTCTATTGCAGCTCTGGACCTACTTGTACTCGGCCCAGTTGAGTTGGCCTACGCACCTCATGTCTTGCCACTTGCCACAATGTAAAGTCTCCTATTAACTCTACAACTGTGGTTTATCCATGTGGTTATGAAACTTGGTACGATAGACACATCATTCCTTTAGTGATGAATTTGCACCATCTAAGTAGAGTTTGTTACTAAAAGTATAGTAACTATGCAGTAAATTACTGTTAAATCCAGGTTACTTTATTGAATCAGCATAAAACTTCATTAACGTCCAAGGACCTGACCTTTTATTGTGTAATTTGCAACATCTAATTAGTATTTTTCTGAAACTCAGGTATCAGGGAAATGCAGTGATAAATGTACTTTATTCCCTTGCATGTCTTTGAAGTAATTACCGTTTGGGTAAGTCCATGGCATTGGCAAGCTAATTCATTATGTGCTTTAAAACCAATAACAATTTACATTAACTAGGAACTTAGGTCATTGAACTTTGGAATATGCTAAAAAGTAAAATATTTAATGTAGAAATGTAATGACATTTAATTTATGAAGAAGAAGGACCTATGCATGCAAACTCAGGTTAAATTTATAAATCACTGGTTTAAAAAAAAAAAATACATTCTTCTCTTCAATGACAACAGTTTCCATTCAGATTAACGCAGATCCAAAATCCTTACAGTGATGAATTGAGTTTAATAATATTTTTCTCCATAATAATACTACCAGCAACATTACAGTAGATATGGCATTTTTAATAGATAAGAACATTAATTTCCTGTTCAAACCCAGTAGCTTGAAAAAATAGCGAATACTAACAAAAATTAAATGTTTAAGAGAAATACCATAGTTACAAATATGACTGCCTCAGCAAGGTGCTTGGGTATCAGTGTTCTTTGGTGCTACATCATAATTGAGTATTTAAACAATGCTTGTACAGTAGTAATTAAAATGCATCAAAATATACCACAATACAAACAAAATTCTCAGGCAAAGCCCCAAATGGGACATTCTATCAGTTGATGGTAATTTTCCCATTATAAGGATGGTCTATTGATGTATAATTTTGATAATTTTGGATAATTATATAACTACTGACAATTTACCTGTTGGCGACCCATGTTCCAGACGTTACTGTGAATGCTCAGGGTCACCAACCCCTTAAAGCAGGGATCTCCAAACTCGGCCCTCCAGCTGCTGCAGGACTACATCTCCCATACTCCTCAGCCAGCCCCTTAGCTGAAGGTGCATTATGGGAGATGTAGTCCTGCAGCAGCTGGAGGGCCGAGTTTGGAGATCCCTGCCTTAAAGGGTAGTAGTCGGTGTACATTGACGTAGGGCAGTTCATTTTAGATCTTTTTAATTATTATGGGTTGCAAACTAGATCTAGCCACATAGTTGGCAATTCTAGTGATTTTGGCCAGGGCAGTGTGAGAATTCTCTGTCTCATTAGAGGTTAACCCCTTAAGGACAATGGGCGGTCCCTAAACCCATTGAACACAATGCATTTTGAGCCCGTACATGTACGGGCTTTGTCATTAAGGGGTTAAGCAATATTGACAATGCACGCCAAGGTCATACACAATAGGACAATCCAAAGCAGAATCAAATAGCAAGTCAGGAGCCCGTCTGGATGGGTTTAGGTAAGATCACTGTGAAGCCAAACATGGTAGAGCAGTCCAAGCCGGGGGAGGTAGCAGGACAGAATGGTAATGGGTACCAACCGTTTATGTAGGCGCAGGAAGGCACATGAGAGGGGAAAGAGTTAAAAAGCACGTGGCTCCTTAGACTTAGAATCACTGCTGGCAAACAGCCTGCTGGAAGGACCACCTCATTCTGGGTAGCAGTTATTCTCTGCAATGTGCAATGTAAGGTTTACTGGGATTTGGTGTTACGTCTCAATAAACTGGAAAAGAATAGTGTCAGTCTAGCTTCTGCTTTCCTATCGAGTGGTATATTGCTCTAGCTGCACACTTTAAACGTTTCATCATTCACTCATGACAAAGACTGATTTACTTGATTTTAATTAATATCCTTAATAGTTGGCAATATGTTTAATACTTTATGTATTTTATGGCTTCTAGCAGTTTGGAGAGACCAAACATAGTTTAAAAATCACTGTACATGCAGGAGTTTCAGTCTAACTCTCAAAAATATTAAATGTGGCAAAAGGAATTATACTAAAATATCCACTGGTTCTTGCCAGCCTTCTCTGAGTCTATGACCTCTCGTTAATATAAAGGAAACACAAAACAATCTTATTTAATTTACAATATTTACAGTATACAAATGCATAGGAATCATTTGCGTTTAGCATAATTAAGTATTAATACAAAAAAACCCCCAAACTATTTTTCAAACACCTTTAAGTGTTACAGTCTATTCCAGGGACGTCCAACCTGCGGCCCTCCAGCTGCTGCAGGACTACATCTCCCATAATGCTCTTTCAGCTAAGGAGCTGGCTGGGGAGGATGGGAGATGTAGTCCTGCAGCAGCTGGAGGGCCGCAGGTTGGACGCCCCTGGTCTATTCAATAACCCTGAGTACAGCAAATTATGGAATGCTCAGTGGTATCTCACGTTGAACTGCTAATTCACATCGCCATTCACTAAGCATCTCCCACCTGCTGTCAGTTTTCTTGAGTTGAATCTGTTTTTGTTTCAATAAGAACTCAACTTGAAAGCACATGGATTGTTAGGGGGGACTGCAATTCCCAGTAAATGCATTTCTCTTGCTGAAATGAACACACTACACTTTTTGTGAATGCTTAATTGTGGAAATATAATGTTTTATCTAGTATTTTCAATAGTTAATATACAGTATTGCTACAACACATTAGAAGTACAGCAAAATGTTGGTTATAAGTAACCATCTTGATTTAGCGTGGAAACATCTCAAGAATCACATCTTGGGTTTTTTTCTTTTACTATGTTTTGGATAACCAGATAATGCTTGAAGTTGTTACTCTTTATAAGTGATGAGTGTTACTCTTTATGAGTGAGCCAACTTACAATTTTGCCAAGTTTCCCTGCTTCTGCTTTCTGGACACTGCAGGACATGCTACAGAAGAAAGAGTTGAGGGTGATGGGGCAAAGTAGTAGATGGCTTAGTCTTCTGTGGTATATGCGCTTTCATTATGTAATGCAAGTTTTAGGTGCAGATTTAAGCATCTATGAACTGCTACTGTGAAATTAAGATATCTTTTATTTTTGTGTGTGTTTATAGTATCCAGGTGTCAGGCATCACCCAGAGTCCTACAGACCGCAAGGCATGGCCTTGCTTGACTTAAGAGGCCTGGCTTGACTTAAACTCACTGTCATCACCTAGTGCTGGTATGGACCGAACGCCGCCTCCCTCGCCTGGCCTCGTCATCAGGCTTTAAAAGATCAGCCTCACCTCCAGCCCAGGATCTGGTTGTTGTTTTTGCTTCTGGGTACGCTGTGATTATATGCCTGATTCCCTGGACTTTGACCTCTGCTTTGATACACCGTTTGTGAACCCTGTCTGCCGGCCCTGACCTCTGCTTACGTTTGACTCTGCTTCTGGATATCCCCTGTCTGTACCGCGTACCTGTTTTGCCCCTGTGCACACTCTCACTGCTCCAATGATTTCTCCATACTGTCACTCTGAGCAATGTTATTTTGCAAGGGTGTGCGCCATTTCCTGCAACTGGGCTCCAGGTCCTGCTAAGTCCTGACACCAGGTTTGGATTGGCAATCTAGCAATCACATTGGGCAAATTCACAAAGAGCCCATTGCTAATAGTTACAGATACTGCCGCTGCAGAATCAGATTGGGTCTAGATGAAGGCTCCACACTGAA
Source organism: Spea multiplicata (assembly GCA_009364415.1). Taxonomy (NCBI): domain Eukaryota; kingdom Metazoa; phylum Chordata; class Amphibia; order Anura; family Pelobatidae; genus Spea; species Spea multiplicata. Next base: position 72,194 of record VKOC01016703.1, on the reverse strand, counting down.
AGCGTATAAAAACATACCACTGGTATGCTGGCCGGCAGAGACCTCTCCGCAAGTGGTTTTTCCATTATGGCAACATCATCCACTACTACAGTAAGCAAAAAGATATGATGTCATGTCCTGGTGCCAAGCAGCAGGTGGCATGAAAACCATGAATGACGGAATGTTTTTGGGCAACTCTATGCTGGAGGTTTTAAAGCTCTTCACTTTGCACTTGGGTAAGGGGGTGCTGCATGTGGGGAAGCCTGCCTCAGGCCCCATTAGATATAATGAGGTTCCTGTTATAGATATTCACTCAGTAAGAGTTATCTGGTTGATTCAATCAGACAGGGCGACTTTAGAACCTGAAGTTATTTGGACACCAAACATTCTCCTCTTGGAGTGTTAAATGCTTCGGTTTAATGGTAGATCAGCTTCTGTGAGACATATGATTCCTTTTAACAGCTAGAAGAATCATATATCTCACATGTATAAATCACTGGGGAGTGGGGCACATGTCTTCTGGGCATTTCAGTAAAACGTTCATTCCTAAACTATACCATACCTCCTCCTTATTGGCTTTGTAAAGATTATCTGGAAGATAAGTGAAGAAGTGAAGAGATAAAGTAAGGATACTGTTACTAAATGGAGGTGATTAGTGATCACAGATTTCTATAATTTGAGGCAGCCCCAGAGATTATTCTAGAAATAAATATTTTGCATTCAGTGAAATATCGAATGTAGTTGTTCCACTTCGTACAAATACTCTTCTCCCTCCCAATGGTTTTCAAATGACAACAATTTTTTAAGTACCCAAGCTGACCTGTGTTCTACCACGATGAGGAATGGTAAAATTATTTCTGCCTTTCATGACTTTCTCATGCAAATAATTGATTTGTTGGCTCATAATAGAAAGATACAATCAATCAAAGTAATCTAAGTTTAATGGGCAAGATGAAATTAGCCTGATACATTCTGCAGTGTCCTATTTGAGCTGACCTAGAACAATTTGCATTTAACTATTTTAATGTCAAGAGGCAAGATCTGCACTGCCCATCCCTCTGGTGTTCAAAAGTTTAATTTCAATAGATATTGTTCTGAAATTCCACTTTTCGTTTTAGCATTATTTCGAACATCCTCCGAGGAAAAGAAAACTTATAAAGAAACAAAATAACTGAAAAGAGAACATTTTTGAATTTTTTTTTTGTTTTTTTTTCAAAGATATTTCAAAGCCATATTGAAGCTACAGCTGAAAAAATATTTTTGGAGTCGGTTGGGAGGTAGGACAGCACAGCTGGCCAACAAGACATTGGCCTGCTGTCAGGAATACCCCAACAGACTCAGGATAGTTAGCAAGTAGGCTTTAGGCTACCTAACACATTGTGCACCCCTCTGTTGCTTAAAGGTCATCACAGGTAGTAGAAATAACGCCTAATGAATGAATGAAAATATTCAAGAAATACGATTATGTCAGTAATATCAAAATTAACCAAACACTCCTCGGATATTTGTGTGTTGGATCTGTGCTTTAAGCTGTTATAAGCGTTGAGGTAAAAGGTACTTAATATAATGTGATGCTATTTTGGGTTGTTCCCCTTTTGTCTTGCTCAGAATTAACACTTTATCAGCCTGAGGAATCTGAAAAGCATCTGTAACATTTGATGAAGATGCTAATGGATAGCCTTTTCTAATTAATGGCACTAACACGGCCTTCCTGATACTCCGTCTATTGAATGCCTGCATAACTTGGCTACACAAAATCAGTGGAGCTCCGTCATTATTCAAAGTACTTTCAGAAAAGAAATGTCCCTTGATTAAAATGAATGACTTACATTGTTGGTCCTGAATACGGTAGAATCTCAATGACCCAATATCATGTAAAATACAATTTATCAACAGTAGATATAACATAGCCATTTGATATTGTCCCCCATAGAAGACTCATAAATGAATTGCAGAGTATGGGTTTGGAAGTTAAAATAGTTGAATGGATTGTACATCATACTGACATCTATTGTTGCCCCTGCGGTGGGAAGAGTTAGGCTTATCCAGGCTATGGGATGGATAGTTGACTACATGCCCCACAGGCACCAACACACGCCTCGGTACAGATGCTGGGGTCTGCATACCCTTTGTCTACACCTGCCGGGCAATAGTTTGATATACCTAGGCTTTTTATATAATGCACAAAAAATGCAATTGATAATTTACTGCACTGTACAGAAACTTAGAAACGCTAAGAGCAGTTACAAACCATTTGATCCGTAAAGCCCACCTGTTTCCTTCTGCCGTAAAAACCTTAAATCTTATTAGTACATGCAAATTTAATATAACATTCTGCTGTTTCCTCAGATTATACCTGTTAGCGTATGCCTACTACATGCCTACTGGAGAAGATAAAACAGCTTGATGGGACTAAATGGAGCATGGCGCAGGTTGTATTAGATCAGTATAATAGAATTCATGCTGCTACAGGTCCTTAAGTATTTAATATCTTATGGACACACTATTCACCCATTTCTAAAACTTGGATGAAAGGAGAATTTCCACCCAAAGGAAACACTCAAGTCCTGCATTCAGGCTTCTTTCCAGGTAGTCATTGTGTGCCCACTTCTTCAGCCATCAATAGATTCATTGGAGTTACCTTGGATGCAGATAATAAAAGTAGCTCTTATAATGATGACTTTTGTAATTATTCTGGTGAGGACATCTAATGTAGTTTTCTGCGCTAATAAATCTAGGTATAGCATAGGGCTTCTTTTGTTTTTTAAAGCATCAGTTGTAATATACATACTTGACTTTGGTAATTGAGATCTGCCAGCCTTTGAAGGATATCGGAGATTGCAAAAAACCTTCATTTTATAGATAAGTATGCTCCCTGATGAGTTCTTTCAAATTACGGTGTGAAAATAAATGCATATACATGGGTTTCTTGCTATTATCATAATGATTCCATGGAGACCGTGAACCGTTTTCCAAGCATTATTCTAAACACAGCAGTGGACTTGAGTTGAAAAATATTCTTCATTAAATTAATGGACTAACAACGGACTGGTAAATAGCATCTTCTTTAAATTGCAAATTGTTCTTGATTCATAGACTTTATTCTTTTTACTTTTAATAATCAGACCTTTCCTTTGCTGCTGCTCAGGCTACAGCTCTGAAGGTTTTTGCGATATAGGATACAAAGAAGGATAAGATCAAGGTAAAGTATTTTAACCCTTTTCCTCTTAGGGGAAAATATTTAATGTTCAGATTGCATGGGGGACAGCAGGTACCACATTTAGGAGGTTTTTAAATGCATTGCATGTTTTCATTTGTTACATGCATTTTATCAAGCTATTCAATCTATTATTTGTGAAACGCAATCAATCTGCTTTAAGGCCTCCTCCGTGATGCATTGTGTCATGTAAGACCTGGTTGATGTCAGTGAATAATATTCCATATTTTTATGAATACATAAGATATTTTGTAGCTAGTTAAATATTTAGCTTTACAACAAGGGACAGTCATAGCTTTTTTAGATCTTTTAGTATGTGGTTGCTGGAGGTGTAATACAATAAGCTGCAGAAGTATGCAGAAGGTCTGGTGTAGGTACATCATATTACAGGCGTGTATCTGTGTTACGTGAGAAGGTACATAGACACACATGAATGCCTTTGCTAGTTATTACTTAAGGCTGAATAAAGGCAGAGAAAGTTACCAGCGCCTCCACTGTCTCCTGTGTGTGTCCTCAGTTAGAAGGGGATTTGGGAATCATTGGGGTAAATATGTGTATATAGAGGCATGCGTTTTCCTGATCTTTAGATACAAAAACAAAAAGTGAGCTGTAATATAAAATGTCTGTTTAGATGGTCTTGTTTAAGGCTATAGAAAAGGCGTCTTGATGGGTAGCAGTTCTTCCAAGTTTCTAATCGGAATAGAAGCGGGCGCTCTATTTGTTGCTCATATTGGATTCAGCATTTTCGTAAGGTTAATACATGCTTTGCGTTTTATTAGATTACAGGATGGTACAATTCTCAATAAACTCTTAAAGAGGGCAATAGTACCGGAGTTGTTTTCCATATAATATAGCTCCAAAGAGAAAAAAATGAATAAGTGTTTCCACCAGTATTAGATGATGCACGTTAAATGCCTGGCTGACCATAAAAATAAATTATATAGAGAATTATATAGCAGAGCAGCTGAGCTGGCAGTAGTTACCAGGTAACAAATATATACATATATTTATTCTTTTTTTTAAGGCAGTCATAGAATGTAGCTTTTATTTTGTTTTTCAGGACGTTGATTTTTATACATGCCTTTTTACCAAGGTGGAGGGTTCTAGTGCCATAAATGTCAGCTTATATATCATTTTCATGGTCATCCCACATCAAAGCTATTTAGTTATACAAGTACAGAAATATTTGCATACTTGTCCCAGGGTGTCTGGAGCTCATTTACCATAGTTTAAGCTCTGTGTGTCGCTCACACACACACACACACACAGCTTGAATGCAATGCCTGTGCACAGTGTAATGCATAGACAGACCCAAATTTGACAGGACCAAAAAAAGAAAAAAAAAGGGACTGTCTCAAAGTCGGGACTGTTGGCAGATAGGTATTTGTCATTAGACACGAAAGCCACAATAACTTAAATATAAAGAAAGTGGTTGTTTAATACCCAGTACTTACAAAAAAAAGATTTCAGGAAGAGTCACAATCTACTAGAAGACACAGGTTTCTCATGAGAATATGTAAACCAGTCGCAGGTCTAGGATAAGTCCTTCGATGAATGCTTTTGAGCTCACTAAACAAGATGAAAGAAAAAAAAAATAATACTTCCATAACTCTCTGAACCCATGGAACTCTATGACAGACCGAGGAAAAGGGCCTAGGACATGGAAGGGCAACAGATTCCTCTTACCCCCACAAGACTTCTAGGAAACACATTGTTCACAACTAATGCTTTTGATAATATTATAATAAAAATTGCCACCAGAAATTATCTCAATCTTGGTATTCTATTAGCATGTTCTATAAGTTTACAATGCTCAGGGCCATGCTGAAGCACATTTATTTAAAGCCCCCATGAAGGTGCTATTATTATCATCTCTTTTTTTTCATAAATTGTCATAAAATTACAAGGATATAACAGCACTCCCACAATCCATAATTTAAAAAGATAAATTATGCGGCAGATGTTTAAACAAGATCTTGGCCCTCAAGGCATAAGAAGTAGAGTATCGTATCCTAAACAACATACCCTCCAAATACAGCACTATATAAACTATTCACACATCTCAAACACGCCATAAAAATCAAGTGCAGACATATATATTCTGGACTCTTGTGAATTAAGACTTCGAGGGCTTTTCATTCCGATAGTGTCCCACCACCAATCATACCGATGACATGTTTTATGCAAAAAAAAAAAAAATGAGTTACTTTTATTGTTTATTGGAAAACCCAAATCACATTCAAAAAACCCAATGTATAAAGGCTAAAGAAATGTATATAATTTTTTTTTAAAGATTTTTCAAGATGTATCTGTATTTGAATTCACTTTTAAGTTGTATTTCTGGTACATCGTTAGTTTATCTTTTGGACCTAAATGATATGTAGTTTTATCTTCAAGCCCCACCTTTCAGTCTAACAGTGTGTGACCACCTACAAAAGGTGTCATGGTGTTTGTTTTTTTGAATTTTCCCTTCTCGTTAGAATACTGCTAATCACCATATAATGCCATTAAAATTGCCTCTAGTGCATAACACTTGTTAGAAATCGATTATATTCAACCATGTATCTTACTTTGCAGTTAATTAAGCTTTAAAAAAACCATTAAAGCCGTTACTGAGCTCTTCCGTTTGAAAGCATTGTGATGACCTACTGTTACTATTACTCGCTTAGTTACCCAAGTCTGTCTTATTATAGACAAGATGCAAGAGAAAACTTTATTGGGACTGGGCTTGGTTAATACAGCCACTTTTCCAGGGGAGGACAAATTGACATATACAGGAAACAGGAAACGGTTGACACAGTTAACATAACATAACGGCAAGGGATTACACATTGGCACCAGACTAATCTCATCACACATACAACAATGGCAAGTACACAACAGAGGCAAAGGGATTAGGGAAGTAACACTTAAACATAGTCATTTTTCATACACATAGAAATGGAAACAAGAAGTTGAAAACACAATAATATTCTTAAAACAAGGGTCCAACATTATAACTATACCCAACGAAACAAATACATTTTACATATTTATACACAAAACATATCAATATGTTGAACAAAACAAATAAACCTTAACAGATCACATATTAACAGGACCGTGTTCTGTTACAGTTAGGACACCACTAAACTTTATACTGAAACCGGCCGTAACAAATTAGAATAAAAGAGGGGAGAGCTTGCAACATAATGAACCTCATAAAAGATCTACTCATCACAGAAATACCAGCTAAGCATCAGGCTGGGACCCAAAATTAAATCAGACCAGCTCAGCCCCTCTGTCCCTCCATCCAGGTCCTCCCTATATATATAGAATTTGCCTCAGTGGAACAATAGGCATAACTGCGCCTTTAAAACGTTTATTAAAGTAATATGATACATTATATCTTCCATTGTAAGACTGTCTGCTATGCTTTCAGGTTAAAGGTGGACTGGTACCACCCTGTCCAAGTTTTTAAAAAAAAATGTCAATAATTACATATCAAGCTTTTTTGTTTTAATTCACTTTTAACTTTTGATTTCATTTACCTGAATCTTTAATACGAATATTTGCCAATCCATAATGTTCGTTGTCTTCATTCACCAACTGGTGGCTTCGCAGATGTAGAGTAGCATGCCGTGACATCACATTAGTGCAGCAATTTGTGCCACACACAAGCGGTGTCTGACATCATCAGAGGATGTCACTGCCCTGTCAGCGGTCTGTGTGAGGAGATGCTGGGGCACTGTGAAGAAACAAGCAGCTCCCCTTTAAGAAACAATTGCAGTAGACACACAAACTGTATACTGTATTGTAAATAGCTTAGGTTACCAAGAGTTTTACTGCAGTCATATTTGTTTTTTCCCATTAACAATCAGGACATTGGATTTTTTTTTGTCATTTCTTACTCTGACATATGTCCAAAATATTTTGCTAGAAGCACATTTATTTCTTTAAATTGCATTAGTCTCTCTCCATGATAGATTCATTGCCTATAGCACTGGCAAGTACGTTGTGTACTTAAAAGTCCAGGCTGGGTAGCAGATATCCAGGGACCAATTTTTCAAATGCATTTTAAGTGCTTTTCTGCTCGGTACGTTTAGGGACACATCCTGCGTCGATTGTAAAAATGTGTTGAAATGATTAGAGCAGCGTTTGGGGACCGGACAGCCTTAGAGATGCATGGCAAAACAGGGGACACAAAGTGATAGATTTATTATCTGCTGTGTATGTCTTGTATTACTACCGGCAACCTATAAAACTGAGCCAAGGCTATGATATTATACTGTAATAATACAGCTCCCAGACAGGGCTCTCACTTACACAAATCAATCAGGGCAGCTTCACACGGTCCATCTACCATAAGGTACCAGAACCATTCCTCTTTGATTACCGTCTGTAAAAGGAAGGTAGGATACAGAGGCAACCGTGTCATCACCGTGTCATCACCGTGTCATCACCGTGTCATCACCGTGTCATCACCGTGTCAATATGCAGCCAAAAGTTTCCTAGGCCCATCTGGATCTATTCACTAAAGTATTCAGAAGGAGAGTTGAACATCTCAAATTCGTGATATCACTATGGGGTATCAAAGGCAAACCTCAGTGAGCTTTTTCGTGCAAGATGGGCTGTGCTTGTGCTGTATAATCCATTGGTAATTTGTGAGACTCTTAAAACTCCCCTTGCTGATTTAGTTATAATGCATATATTCCCCTCTTGTGGGAGAAATGTACCTCGGTTTCCCTTCATATACATAGTGATATCAGTTGGTTAAAACAGCCACACACTTTTCTTCACACTTCCTCTTTGAATAGATCCCACTGACATAGAAACCAAATAGTAGGGTGAGGACATCGGCCATGTTTTCCATGACACTCTTAATTTTAAACAGCTGAACTGAAGTTTGCGAGATGTATAATAATGATTGGTTCCATTACATGAGTTTATGCATTCCACATACTTCAAGGAGCAGAACTTTTCATGTGCTGATCAGCAATTTGAGCAAATGATATGTGTCCCAGAAAACATGGCTGATGCAGTCATCCTCTGCTGCAGCCGGGTTAGCCCCTAGCATATGTGTCCCCCTATTACTCCTACTAGGTTTCCAGGTAAATAAACCTCTTTGAGGTGTATTCACAAAGTGCTGAGTTGCTCAGGCCAGTGTGACAGAAGTGACTTAAGCAACACTTAGTGAACCATACTGTAAACTTGACTGCAGTGCAAATTGACTCAGCTATGCTGTGTGTGGCAACTCATCTCAGAAATTGGATGCATTTGTCTGATCCTATAGCAGTAAGGCCACTTTTATAGTATCAATATTTTTAAGCATATATTCTTTGTGAGATTAAAGATTAATTACATATTATTTTGAAAAAACAAATTCAAGGATAATTTCCCAAAATACTGACACACCTGAATTACAGATTATAAAGATTCTGGATCAGTAACAGAAATTCTAGTAGTAAAAAATCCTTAGTTATTATATATAATCATTAAAGAGCCCGCTGCTCAACGTTACCTGTTTAAGGGAGGAGGACCTAAAATATCAGTGCCTCGGGCCCCATATTTCCACCACTGATTCGAGAACTATATTTTTATACCTGTACTTGCATACGATGATGACTTTAAGAGTTTTCTTGATTTAAAATCATTTTTAATGTATTGGCTTATTAGTGATAATATATAGTAAATGTTTTGCATGGGTCTTTAGTTCCTGGTCATGTCCTTTACTCGAAGTGAATTTTGCTGATTAAGTAATAGACTTGAGCTTTATTATAGAGACGCATTAGCATGCATAATAGCAAGTGCTCTTAATACTGTTGGAATATAAATGTAATAATTACTATATCGTTTTCAGTTTATAATGAGAGAATAAATGCATGAATCATATGTAGATCCGCTTCTCTGATTCAGCATTTTTATCAAAGTAATGTTTCCTTATTTTTCAGAAGTAGAGCTGGAGCATTTAACTCTTGCCCCTCCATTTACAATGTGTTTTTGCTCTACTTCCCACTGGAAAAATATGTAAATACTAAAAAAAATTTATTAGCAATGGGCAACCGGCTGGAAAATGAAAACCTTGACAAGAATGTATGTACAGGTAAATAAAAATAGCCTGTGTGATGAATGCTTTTGCTTGATGACCCCAACTCACTGTTTATTACCATTGATATTAGTATTTGGGTGTTAATTACATTTTTATATATCTTGTGTGTTTTTGCAAGGCTGTCAGGGTGGTGGGGCGCATTTTGATGTGCGTTGGTCGTTTCGTACTGTATATGGAGTCTTGTTTTATACAATGCGCTACTGTGGTGACAAATGTATCTTCCCTTCTTCTTTCTCTATGCCTCTGACTTGAAGCTCATAAGGTATCAGTTTCCGTGTCCCCTGTACTGTCATTTTTCAGATTTTTTTGTTTTTTCCAAATGTTTTTAGATTTAAGATTGTATTATGTGTGTGTGTTACATGCCGAGGACTACGTACCACCTGAACTGGGACATTCATATCATGCATTAGTTTGTATGGCGCAGTGATATTACACAGAGCTGTACAACTTTTTTTTATGTGGACAGCTTACATTTTTCATGAACCCATTCATGCAAAGTAATTTTACTGGAGACCCAAGATCATGGCTGCGTAACTCCAGTCCTCGGGGGCTGCAGTATTCCATATTTTTTGGGTATCGCAGCTTTAGCACATGGCTCTCTCATTTGGAGAATTGTTAAACTAGGGAAGGATACACAGAATTCCTGGACTGTTTGTGGCCATCAAGGACTGACATTGAGCAACCTTGTCCAAGATCATAGGTAATGATTGCCTATAATTACTTCTAGAAGCATTATAGGAATACTATCATCATAGGCTGGAGTCACAAGTTTTGCAAAAGTTCTTTTCATCACTAAGATTCATGACAAGACCCATAAGTACCAGTCCATTATGATACCCATTGCTTGATAAAATATGAGACTGTCTTCTACAATGTGACCTTGGGTTAATAATTTTCTAACATGAGGAATTTCCAAGTTCAAGGTATAGATGAATCAACTTGTTTGAAATATTACACTGTTCACAAGTTTCATGAGCTGTCATTTGAATTTTTACACATTAAGAATGTGACTTTTAATCACAAATACAGGAAAGGTGAAATGCTTTTCAATCAGCACTTTGGCATTTAACATAGAAAAGCAAATGCAAAAAATGATAGCCTTTTCCTGAAATCATACACTAAGGTAATATAATGTAAACATAGTTAATGCCAATAAGCAAACACATTGTAAAACAAGCATGCTATTAAGCTGTGTTTTGGCGGAGAAAAACAAATAAGATATCTCATAATTTTCTTCAACCTACTGTGTTGGGTTTAAATGGGGACACATGCTTAGTACGTAACTCCAAGCTTTTTACCTGACTGGTATAGAGGCGGCACTAGGAGATGGGACTTCAGAACCTATTAAAGCCGAGTGCGGAGATCATACATCAGCTATGGTTAGGTTCTGTAGCTCTGTAGGACAATATAGGGGCCTCCTCGGATTGCCACTAATGGTCAATGTCTGCAGAAGTGGGCCAGTTCAGCAGCTCGGCAGTACAGCTTTCTTACTAAAAACAGGACCGTTGGGAGGTATGTTAGTTTTCTCCCACCTTTTGTCCGCATAAAGTGGGATAGGTCTTAATAACATTTCTTATTTTTACTTTGCCCCTCCACCCTCACCTACTTAGAACACTAAAATTATATTTAAATAGTAATTCTGGGGAGTGTTACAAAGTGGTCATGTCCGCAGAGCTACTATTGTTATGGATATAAATCACATATAATCATACTCATATATAATATCTTGCATTCTAGACCAGTGGTTCTCAACCTGTGGGTCGCGACCCCTTTCGCAGCATTAGGAAGGTTGAGAACCACTGTTCTAGACAATTTGCTACAGGACTTTCAAATGCTTTCTTCATATGAAACATTAATGGTATTTGATAGAAAACAGTTGTTATGGGGTTTTTTTTTTAATAGAGAACAAGGCAGGTACTGGCCATATTTGTTAAACCAAATTTGTTACTAATGTTGCTGAGCAAGGCAGAGAAACGGTAGCCTAGAACTGCAAACACCATGAAGGTGCAGCAGAAGACTGGCATTCGGACGTTCCAAGATGGTTTATGGCAGATGCATTATCGCTGTGTGGATTCAGTAACGACATCGTAGAGATGTCTGTTACTGAAGGTGGCGTATGTATAGCACCCGAATGAATGTGTAAAAAGTTCATCAGTGAATGAAATGTGAAGTATACAGACTCAGTTAACTGTGTGTAACATGCAAGCACGCAGCTAAATTACTTACCATGTGCAGGCAGTTAAATAAATGAAGCATACAAAACAGACTGTCAGTTCACGGTAATGTGAAAGAGCGTTTATACATATCTGACTGGGAATAGAGCGCTTCTACGTTCATCCAGTAGGCTCAAGCTCCTGAGGGTAACAGCAACCCAGTTCCAACCCAGCAGAATCATTTAATGGAATCATAAAATGCTATTGGAGTTAATGATGCATCAGGAGAATCTGAATCTGCAACGGACTTAGACAATTTATTTGACTTTATTACGAAATCTAGGCCATCCATTTGTGTAACACAAAAAAATACATATGTTAACCATATTAAGCAATATACTCAGAAGCACTAAAGTTCATTATCTGTACTATATAAGTGGGCAGTAATGTGGCTTAGAGGAACAAGTCTCATCTTCAACTAAAACTGGTTACCATAGAATGGTCAACTGAGAAGGATCCCAAGGAATAGAGCATACAAATTAATATTTTAATAAAATAGGTCAGTAGTTAACAGAAAAACTTGCCTGCCTTTTGAGCTCTGAAACATTTCCAAACTGGAACTTCTAGGTACGGCCACCATTTTGCTATTTATGTGACATATGCATTCTGCCGCTTCTCAGGCTTTGCAGTTAGCTCCTGGTTTTTCCACCTGCACCTATTACCTGTTTATTTGGCTATTAAACCGACCTTGAGCCTGAATTCCTTGCTCAGTGAAACTTTACCTGTTGAGCTTGCGCTGTGGCCATTTATAATGGAGTTGACTTTTTGTGTGTTTGCCTGACTATGAACATGTGCCAAAAAATGAAGAAAAAAAGTGTCTTGCGCTAAATGTTAGGGAATAAACATTAAATAGCTTATCCATATTTGCATTTATAACACCATAAAATATAAATACTTAAACTGTCCCAATACACTATAATAAAGGGGAATAGAAAAAACTGATGATAGATGTGTCCTATTCAAACTAGTAGGTTAAGAGAGCCCTTCCTTCAAAATCCTTAGTGGGTCTATCTGTTAAGTAACCATAGGAGAGAATGCAGCAATATTGTGCAGTACACATAAGTGTGTTTACTGATTACATTCTGTAAACTAAATGCCTTATTCTTCATCTAAAATGCCTTGCTCAGCTAAATATTTATAAACAAAGAATTTGATGGCGGATGAGAACCATTTGGCTCATCTACTCTGTTCTTTTTTCCTGATGCAAAGAATCAAACTTTAATCAGTTATTGTTCTCATCTTAAATTAAGGATACCCTTATGCGTATTCCATGTATGTGATTTAAAACATCATATAATATAAGTATAAAATATACCCCAGTGCGTCTTACAATATTATAATCAATTTGTTCCAGCAGAACATAGATTTTGAACTCATAATAACACCAACATTAATAGAATCATTCATAAAGCATACATTAAACATTGCCAGTGATGCAAGACTCAACAGCAGAGACATGCTAAAGCAGGTGTGGCAGGTGCACGGTAGCCAAGTGCCCCAGTAACCGGGGTATCTAGCGGAGCCACTTAACAGAGGGTACTAGAGTGGGAGCTCACACACACACACACAGACACATACACACACACACACACAGACACACACACAGACAGACACACTGCAAGCTGCACTAAAGAGAGTGCTCTGCACTAAGTTGGAGGGAGGGAGAGAGATAGAACCGTACTTATAATGGAGGAGAGAAATGGGAAGAGTATACATGTGTAAGTATGTTCATGGATAGTGTATGTTGTGTGTCTATGCATATGTTTTTAGAGTATGTGTTATTGTATGGTGTTAGTGTGTGTGTGATACTGTGTGGCATCAGTGCATGTGTTAGTATCTGGTATTAGCCTGTGTGTGTAGATGTTAGCATATGGTGTTATAAGTGTGTGTCAAAAAATACTGTTATAGTGTGTGCATGTTAGTGTATAGTGTTAGGATTAGTGTGTGCTTGTCAGTATTTGGTGTATGTCCAAGGTTTGTGACCCCTGGGGGAGAGATAGTGTGTGTGTGTGTGTGTGTGTATGTTTAACTGTAGTGTATGGTGTTAGAGTGAGTTTGCTTGTTAGTAAGTGAAAGTGTTTGCTAGTTTTGGGGGAAGGATAAAAAAACATTTCACTAACCATATAGTTCACCCATGGATTTTACCCTTGGTTTGAGGAGGTGGAAGGGAGGGCCGCAAGTCACCTTTGCAATCCACTTGCGAGCCTCCCTTCCACCTCTCAAAACATCAATGCATTTTAAAAAATTAGACCAAAAAAGGAAAAAAATTAAATAAATGGAGGTTCCCCAGGACCCCTAGTAACCAAGGTGGAGGGGCTGATGATGTCCCCCTTCCCCCACCCTGTTTGTGGTTGGTATTTAAATAACTGGTGGTAGTGGGTCTATTCAAGTATTAATTGGATACCATTAAAGTTAAATGAGGAAGTGGTGCATTAATCCAGGCTGCTGGTACCCACGAGTATTTATATATACACTATCATGTGCAACCAGCTGCCATTTTTCAATGGATGAATGACTTGTATATTTATATATTTGTGGCATCACTCTTTGCCCTTTGCATCTTTTTACTGTCCTGGATTGGCCCTGGAAAGGTAAGTGATGTTTTTTTTCTCCCCAGGTTTGCATGTGGCAATGCTGGATCTCATCCTAAAACCCTAGAGGTAGAGGGGTAAGTAGGACTTCTAGCAGCCACAATATTACCACCGGGTTATATAACATTGTGTTTTGCCATCCCACTGCAGTCCCACCTCTGCAAGTGGGCCAGTCCAACTTGGACCTGCCCTGTTTGAAGAATTTTGGACCAGCCAGGTGGGCAACTGGCACTCACTCCAGATCGCCCCTGCTGTTTAGCCTGCTAGTTGCAGTGGACTGGCAGTTGAGGAACATTCCCTCTTATGATTTGACTATTCAAAGTAACACAGAGCTTGGGTTTACACAGCTGCAATCTCCAAGTTGCAAAAAAGGATCGAAATAATTTCCGAATGATGGATTGCGTATGATACAGGAACCATCTCCACACTGCAATCTATGTAGAATACCGCTATGTGTTGGAGCATTATGTATGTGTATACCATTAACATTACTTTTTAAGCATTCATATGCATTACACAGTTGATGCATTGCCCAGTTTTGCTGTAATGGAAAGGACCCTGCAGTGAAATATGTACTCAAGAAAGTCAGGCTTATGATATGTACATTTTGACTACAGTAAGATTGCAGGGAGCAACAATATTGTTTTATTGTTTATTTATTGTTTTTGTTTATTGTTTATCATTTTCAACTCATATATTTTATGCATATGATCAAATAAAAACAATTGCAGATGATTCGCAGCTGTCTTTACACAAACAAATTCTGGTGCACCCAGTCCCTGTCCAATAGTTAAAAGTGAAACTCATCAGCCATCCTTGTCATAAGCAAACATTTTTCTTGAAATGAGTACAGTCAGAGGGTTGAAGAGATGACACAGATCAGTCCATTAAATAAAAGATATATCTCAAATGATTACCCAACAAGATGAAGCATGGTGATAATGAAAAATGTATTCCTTTGATCAAACTGCTACGTTTGCCATATCTTTAAAACAGAAATATCTTTAGACTCGTGCTGCTTAAACATTTTATGTGTTGTATATCCACATTCTAATTTGTGTAATTCATTGCTTTCCTGGTTTAAACGCTGCTTTAAAAACAGAAATTACACCCATCTTCAGTTTTGTTCAGCCACTCATTCTGATCTGTTCTTGTTTTATGTATTTGTTCTTCAGGTGGTCAGGAATAGCACATCCTTCCGATGACTTTATGAAGCTTAAGCACTTTCCTTCAATTTATTCTCATAAATAATTAATCCTTATAGTTTTGCGTTAGGAAAAACTCTTGAGAATTTGATACCCTGTAATACTCTGGTTTAAAGCCAACCTGAAATCATGTAAGAGAGAATCACTTAACAAGATGCTCGTTTGTATAAAGAAATGTCTACACCTTAATTAAATCATGCAAAGCAGATTTTTAGTTGGTTCTTACAAATGCGCCAGGCACTTGACACTTTTCTGCATGCCTTTACTTTTGTTTCCGATTGATAGGTTAAAGGGACAATCATGCCCAGGAGTGTCCATAAGTGACGCAAACTGTGCTTTAGGTGAAGGCTTACAAGACTGGCAGGGTGCTCCTTGGGCTGATCTGATAACAAAAAATGTCCCACTACCTTAAACTGGTTTGTGTGTTTGCAGTTCCACATACAGCCACCAGGGTGACCAGAACAAGGACTTAACACCCTTATTGGGTCACGTCTGCCAATTGTGTTCTGCTGGCTTATCACTGGATGGCTCCCACACATTACATCCAGGCATTACTAGTTATTGTTTATTTTGGAAAAAATAAACAAACATTGTTCGTATTTCCTTCCTAAAGACATCTGAATCCTGGATTGAGGGGATGCTTTTTTCCTTTCATTTATCTTATATTGTTTTTCATTTTATTTTTATTTAAATATTTAAGTTTCTGACCATGGCATTGTTTTAATTGTCCATGCCCCCTCCCGACTTCCTGCACCACAATTGCCATAGCCTAAAAACTTCCTCCCTACTTGTATTAACCAACTTTCTCTGAAAATAAAAAAAAGGATTTTCTCAATTGCATCTATAACTAAGAGGATAATGAAGGTACGAAATTAAAAGAAGCAATGTTATATCCACATAGCATATCAAATTACATTTTTGGAATCATTAGCTGGTTTATAACCACATTTTTCAACCCATAGTCACAAAATTACTACATATTTGTTATCATTAATTATGATTTGAGAAAGATGACAGTTTTTTCCATGTCACTTATTTCCAGTATTAAAATTTTAATTTGATGAATAGCATGTGTCATATGTTTCCAATTTTTAGCAAAGCACCATGTAGTGAATTAGCATAGAAATATTATATTTTTATGTAGACAACTTTTATTTAAAGCAAGAACTGGACCTGCCAATATTAGTTTATTCAGAACCAATTTATACCAATTCTATCTATAATACAAAATTCTGTATCCAATGCTAAATCCAATTACAGATGATTCTATTGTAGCTTTGGAATTTGACTAATATTCGTCATCAACATATAAAGTGCTGGGAAAAAAATATTTCCCCCTTCCTGATTTTTTCTATTTTTGCATATTTGTTACACTCAACTGATTGTGATAACCAAAGTAAACATGAAATGTATTTGTTTAATGGAGATTTTATAAATAGGTTGTAAAAGCTGTCCAACCCAACCTGACCCTATGTAAAAAAAAGTAATTGCCCCTTGGTTACTAATTCAGCCAATTAACCCCAGGCATGATTACTGCCAGCCCTGTCTTGCTAGATGACCTCTGGTCCCCTTTTCCAGACTGATAGATATACATGACTTTGTTTCATGTGTTCTTAAATCCTGAAGGAGAATGTTCGGCCATCAGTTTGTGGCCTAAAGCTCAAGCACAATTGGGTTACGTAGCAGGACATGATCCGGAACACACAAGCAAGTCTATGAATGGCTCAAAAGAAACAAAATAAAGGTTTTGGGGCGTCCTAGTGAAAGTCCTGACTTGAATCTGACTGAGATGTGGTGGCAGGACCTTAAAAAGTTCATGCTTGAAAATTCTCCAGTGTGGCAGAATTAAAATAATTCTGCCAAGAAGACTGGGCCAAACTCCCTCAACAGCGATGAGACTCATTGCCAGATATCACAAAACATTTGTTTGCAGTTGTTGTCCCCAAGGGTGGCAAAACCAGTTATTAGGTTTAAGAAGGCAATTACTTTTTCACATGGGTTATATAGGTTTTTATTAACGCTTTACCTAAATGAATTTGACCTTTACAATGAATTAAATGATGATTTAGTAATCACGTTGCCTTATATCAAGATTAGTTGAATGATCTGAAACACTTAAATGTGACAAGCAAAGACAGAAGAAATTGAGACAAATATTTTTTTCACAGCATTGTAGGAGTGTCAGAACCGGCCCAATGGATTTGCTCTGTTTTCTCACTCACCAGTTTTCTGCCGTGCAGGAAATGTATTCCATCGAAGGTATCTCCATACCTGGGAACTCTCCGGGGGTCTCCTGAAGACGCTGGGTGAAGCGCCACTTCTCTGGGTGTCCAGGTTACTAAAGGGGATACTTCGGGTTGTGGGAGCAGAGTTATGGCCTACCCTGCAATAGCGTGTGTCCCGAGATATTAGCGGAACATCCTACCTGCATCCTACAAGGGGGCGTTGAGTAGCTGGAGCCATTTATTGATTTTTCAGTCAATTACTGGCTACCTACATATCTCCTGATTTCTAATTGTTTAAATGTGTTTGTCAACATACGTTTGAAGGTATTTTGAATCCAGGACTTTACCCATGCTAGACATACCCTTCCAAAGTAATACGCTTTCCCATATCATATATAAAGCAGTACTCGGCCCACACTAAAGGTTCAGACTTACCCATTATAGTACTACAGCAGGTATACAATATGGACTCCTGTTGGTTTTGGCCAGGAGACTTAATTCAGGCCACAATGCTTTCCAAATCCTAAATGTTACCGTACTATATACTAAGTGAACCAAGCGTAACAATGCTTTCAGATTAAAATAAACAATACTTATGTATCACAAACTTATTTCATATTGATAACACAGGAGCATTCATCTTTCTTCTCTTGAGATCTTGGTGGGCTGGTTGGGCTCCAAAGGGGGTCCTGCAATATTGCTGAGGTAAGATGTCCAGGCTTATGCTGAGGTAAGATCTTTACATTTTTCATTCATTTATGTTGGTCGTCCCCATAGCCTTGTAAACTTTATCGGTGTATGTTTATAAAGTTTTCCTGACTTTTTGATACCTGCTCATCATCCTTTTTACTTAAGTCCAAATTTATACCTGTATATACAAAGTGAGCACCAGTCCTTCCCTGTCCAATTCGAAGCCGTTGAACGTATATGTGGCAGTTGTGTCCCGTTTTATTCCATTGACACACAATGTAAGGAACTGGCGGTATTAAAGAGCCTGGCATGTTTTCTCAAATAACTTGGCATCTACATCCAGACATGAGCTCAGATCTTCCAATCACACTTCAAATGAATAATAGTTGAAAGCTACAATCCCACAGATTAAAAATAGTCTTTATACATGTGGGAGCTGCAGCTGTATGAACTGAAAAGTTTTAGCTGTCTCATCGGCTGCTTCAAAGGGAATATTTCATTAAAATACTAGAACCCCTGCTGAGTTTGTGTAAAATTCAGTTTTATCAGCTTACAAAATTCTCACTTTTTTAAAGAATTTGTTGTTGTCACCTGAACAATTAATAAACAATTTAACAAAAAAAAAAAATATAAAAAAGCCAAAACTCCAATTTGTTAGAAGAAGAAATTCATATGAAACTGTGAAACGGGTGAAGGGCAATGCTTTGTAAAATTCCCACTTTCTATCAAATGTTGATGTCAATTTTGGAAATAAAAATCTTGTTGTTTATTTTGACATTCAACATGCCTGCCAAGTAGATCTTTTCGTAAACAGTTCTTTTTAAAAGTTTAGTGTCGTATAGTTTAAGTTAGATCTTCCTAATTAAATCTTTTTGGTTGGTTCATTAATGGACAGGTTTCCTAAAAGGTATCCAGTTAGGTATTAATTGCATGTACCAACCCAAAAATTGTCATCTTAGACGGTTATTCTTTTTATATCACAACAAATATCTATTTCAAACATACCAGATGTGTTTACCACGGAGAAAGGTATTGTAACAAAGTTATCCGATTATCTTATCTCTGCTGCTTTTTTCTGATTGGTTCAGACACTTCTTGTATGGGTGAGGTAAGGAAAAGGGAGAAAAAATTAGGAACAGAAATTGATTAGGTAATGATGTCACAGATAGCTAAGTTTTAAACTAAGTATCTCAAAAACAAATACGCCGACAGCATTTGCTAGCAAATATGGTTATTTAAATAATTACACCACAGGGTAATATGTAAGGGACGGAAGTGGCCCCCTAGAACATAAAAACAACTATGGATGCAGGGTATTA
Organism: Spea multiplicata; assembly: GCA_009364415.1. Classification (NCBI taxonomy): domain Eukaryota; kingdom Metazoa; phylum Chordata; class Amphibia; order Anura; family Pelobatidae; genus Spea; species Spea multiplicata. Next base: position 52,667 of record VKOC01016703.1, on the reverse strand, counting down.
CTGTAATCAGGGAATTTTGCTGAACATAAATTGGGTTCTTGTCCAGTAGTGGCACCTACTCTGTAGAAGAAATCCTAAGCATTAAGTGTGGCCATGCATATCCAGTAGCCACATGTATGTCATTTATTGGCCACCTGCCTTAAAGTGCCAGCGCTGATTTTAATCCCCTGTACGTTTTTGTGCCTAGAACCAACTTCAACTCTGATTCAATCGTATATTCATTTAATGCTTAATATGCAATCTATTAAAAGTTCAGTGAAGAAACACGTTCCCTTTACTGTGGGAAGTAAGTTTCTACTGAGCCATTTATATTAATACTTATTTTGTTTTAGTGCAACCACAATCACAAATGTTCCTAAATCATTGCATACAGAGCAAGATGAAGTGATCTGTTGAAAATGTTCAATCTATCTCATTTGAAGAGATAAGTGCCTTCGGGGAAAACATAAGAGCCCATTGCTTTGCACCTCGTCTGTACAGATACAATTTTTAACTTCTTAATGAGTCGGATTGTCAGGCTGCTGTGTTTCACAATGCGTTAAAGGTAATATAAACAAATAAAGCCGACTTAGTGTCTCTAGAGAAGGTGCTGGTAATTCAGTGCAATAGGACCTAGTTTTGGTACTCGTAACAAAATCTACACTTGGAGCAGAATATGGATTCAAGTTTAAACAGAATGCAGCATGTAAATACTTTAAAATACATCTAACTACCGTTATATTTTACAGGCAAGGGTGTTAGATAGATATAACCGGGTCAAAAGCATACAATAGGCAAATTCAAGTTTGTGGCTTAATGATACGCAGACATTGGATTGTCAGCCTTTATACGTTTTTCTAGATGTGATATTGTCAATTTCATCATAGTTTTTGCCATAAAAACTAACATTTATACTTGGGATGCACCACATTGTATGCACTCACTATAACTTAACTATAACCACCACATTGTGTATTCCATTTTTACTTGAAAAAATCAGTACAGTACAAGGAAGAAAATGTAATATACTGTAAGCTCACTGGGCAAGAGCCTGTTCTTCTTTAGTACTGGTATGTCTTAATGTGTGTTAATATCAGCTTTGTATAGTATTACGTTTAGTGTTATTGTGAAGTCTTACTATTGGACTGGAGTTATGTTTTTTGCTGGTGCTCTATGAATAAGAGTTAAGTAATCGAGGGAGAGCTGGCACTTTCTGGCCTGAATACTGGGGTGGGCAAGTGGCCCCTTTCCTCCCTAATAATATACACTCACACTAACACACACATCACACACCCTTACCTTGCCTGGAGCATTTCCTTTATAGCTGCTTGCAAACCGCAATTACCGTGGGGTTAGGTAACATTGTGTTACGCAATCCACTGCACTCCTGCCTTCGCAATAATTTTGGGCCAGCCCAGGGGGCAATTGCCCCTCTGCCCCCGAAGCCAGGTAGCCTGCCCCTGAATGTTATGCATAACAGTGATTTGGAAAGACTACAAGACCATATTTACAAGAGAGAAGTCACATGGTAGAAACATTTCAATATATAAAAGGGATTAATATATGGTTGTTTTATTTTTATATACGGACATGACCTAGTGAGCTTTATAAAAATATCATAGAAAACGTTCAAAAATACTTTTATAGTTTTAATAGGTTTGCTTCATACAATATTAGACAGAATTTAAAACGTTTATAAAAAGTGAATAAGCAACATCATCTGGTTACATATTGCTTTGTGTTCTTCCACGTGTGGTGTCAGGGATAAACACACACTGAAGTTATTGTGCCACCCCATGTCAGCCATTCTTCCGCAGACACATATAGATTTCACATGTTGACGATCATTGATGGTCATGTGTAGTATGTGAGATTTATAATTTTGTTTTTTAGTTTCTTTCTGTGAGTTTTTACATACCACATACCAAAGGCCAGCAATACGTGAACGTACATCTGTTCTGGAAAACATGATCACCCAGCATGGAAGGACAGAGTTAAATGAATTTGAACAAAATACATTCAATATCAAACTTTTGCTGACTTAAACCAAAAGCAATTAAAAGAAAAAAAAATACATTGAACATAACAGTAGTGCGAATGTACAATTAACATAATGAGGATTATTTCTGCAAAGCAATTCAGAAGCAAATAAAAAAAAAAATCTGCCCTTATTGTCATAGCAGCAGGTGGAATATTCCTTGTATTGAAGTGGCTCCATTGGCTGCCATGGTGATAAAACCACTCTTTAAAACCTTCTTCCATAATCAATCTTTATGAATAACCACCTGAGGACTGCTCGCCAATCTGGCAGTCAAGGATTAAAAGACATGGAAAGATTTCTAATTCTAAATCAGATGTTGGAGGCCCACATAATGATCTAGATAAATCCAAAATAATCTATCATGTGTTAAACACTATTCTGTGCAAAGATTTTTCTACCCGAAATGTGTTTGAGTGTATACACACTATATAGGGATAATAGCATTTCCAGGACCTGTAATTACATGTCTTTATGTATACTCACCGGTACTCATGTCACACAAATCTGAAAAAAGACCGGTAACCGCGGAAATGTGTACCGCTGTACACATTTAGCGAATATATATTTTAATTATAATCCTAGCGTGTGCTGCCTCCGAGTCTAAATCTCTGTGAGCCTAATAAGATCAACACAACAAACGTCAGCACATCTAATTTAGACGAAAGAAACTGACAAATTCAATTCAGTTAAAACATCCATAAAATGCGTAGAGCTCATCGTTAGGTTAGTCTTGCTATAGCCAAAATATGTTGGGATCCTTAAGAAAATCTCAAAAAAGTCTCACTTGTTAGTTGAACTGCTTCCTACATATTTGTTTCTTTTCTCACCAAGAACGCACTGAAAAGCTCTACGTAACAAACTGGAATACCGGAAAAATAAAGCAGAAGAAAAATGAAGGACCCTTTCCCTAGGATGGAGAGCCCTTTCATCCACTCCTGCATTTATTGGTTTGCTGCTTCTTTGAAGTTTTGTTTTTGTACATTGGCTAACTATCCATTTGAAATTATTTTCATCCTAGCTGAAAGATCCAAGGCCTTTTTTAAGGTTACATGTTATAAATTATAGATCTAGGTCAGATATAAAAATGGTTGTATATTTGAAGAACATAAAGAAGGTTAAAGCAGTTAACCACAGGTTGACTACTCTGTAATCAAGAATAAATGCTTAGCTTTCACAAGTGGGATAAATGACAGCTTTGGTTCTAAAAGTAGATTTAGTAGAAAACAAAGGTCAGATGTGTTTATGAGGGGAAAACATGTGAAGTCCACTGTCCACATGACATGGAGTGACTGGACGCTCCTGAAATGTCCTGAATGAACTTTGGCCCACAGTGACATCAGTCAGTGAATACAAACAGATCGCGTGTGTGTTAGCAGGTATAGCCTGTCTTTGACATACTGCAAAGGATTGTTAGAGCTATCAAGGTTCAAAGTGATTTCCGACCCTAATTCAGCCTCCCTAACATAAGTCAGTTTAACCATTTGAACACCACACTGGGGAGCAAGACTTTGACATTACATAGCTGCTCAAGGTACAGTATATTGACATACTGAACAGAGCAACAGGAACTAAAAACAATAAAGTCCTGTAATTATTTTTGTACATGTAATTGTTCAACGAGTGACATTGACAGGAGTTTCTGATGGGACAGATCTCTGGGGTGTTCAGAAGGCATATCTTACAGAATGAAATATGGAAGGGTTGATCTTTACTCCTTGAAGCCTACAACTGCAATGGGCTTTCAGGATAATCACACATCTTTGATTAGAACAATTCTAGAATGGAGGCATTCCAAGAAGGACTGAATGCAGGGCACCCCTCTCATAAAAATCAGCATATCGACAGTAATGCATATATCTTGAGCGCTGTCTGAGGTCTGACCCAGGAAAGCACCCCCAGCCATCCCCTGGGCTCACATCCGCAGCCACTCTCCTTATTTTTGAGTGCCAGGATAAGAAGTCATATCTCCCTATGGTCCACGTCTTAAGATCACTTAAGAGCTGACAAAACTTGTTAAAAGGTTAATGCCGTTTGCCCCCTGGGCAATTCATGAAGCAATTTGAATATTCTGTCAAACACCATTGAGTTAATGGTGTGCTTCTAAAGAAGTAAGTGAGTAACCAGCAAGGTTGAATGAGGCTATTCAACAGCAACTTGTAATTTTTTAAAATTTATACCGTGTGAATGTAAAATGTAAAACCCTTTTAATTTATTAGAATTAAAAATGAACATCCCGAAAACAACAAAAATGCATTGAAAAGACTGCCCTCCATTAATTTGTGCCTGTAAAGAGAAATTAAGAATTAATTCATACAGAATTAATTTCTTACTGGGATGGTAGGTAATTTAATAAACATTTTTATTTCTTATTCGTCAATACCCAATCCTAATATAAGAAATGTTAGCTGTCAGAGAGCCTTCCTCTCAGTGACAAAATACTTGGAGTCACTTGTTTAATTATAACATCCAACTATCTATCTATCTATCTATCTATCTATCTATCTATGCACCCCACCAGCTGTAAGGCTACATTCTGATGATATGCAAGCAGGAAGTAGAACCAGGGCAAGCATTTTCTTTCCACAATAGAATTCAAGGATATTTCGTGTTAATTTACTTGTTAGGGAAACCCCAAGTAGGGTCGCCAAGACCAACAAAAAATAATGCAGGAATTTTAAATATATGCTTACTGAATGTCATACCTCATGTGTCAACTCAACTTACTTCCTGAAATGTTGTGTCATAATGTAAACAGCATGTGACGTGACATATATGTCATGATGGAACTAACTAGGGAAACGAGTTAGTTACAGCGAAGTTTTTCTGCCGGCTTTCACCTCTAGTCTGCAGCCCTGATTAACATGACACCTTGTAAGGATATTAAGGATTTGTATTGGACATGTACACTAGCTTTTGTGGACCCCAATTCCCTCCATCTAACATCAAAGAATGAATGAAGGCAACGGGAAATGTATTCCAGAACAGAGAGAAAATATCAACACACCATAGTTAACGGATTTTGATTATGTAAACAAAGAAATGTTTCCCCTACGATATAAAGTAATTTTATGTCAATATAATTTTTCGTCCAGGAGTGAAGACACCTTGAATAAAGAATATATATATAGGTTCTGTTTGCAACATCCTATTATAACTGCATGGTTCCACCAGATGTCTCTTGATGAGGTTGATGAGAAGTAACATCAAGTTTAAATGCATATCCTCCCAACCCAAGATCTCCTTCGTTCACATTTTCTCTGGCCTCCTCCTGTGCTGCCTCCCTCTCCTCTTGTGGATGTTGCATTGTTGGTGATAGATTTGAGGCTAATGTGTTTTCTTCATAAGCGGCAGTTAGTTCATCATGGTTTACTATGCAGTCCGTGTCATCATTCTTTAGTTCTTCCTGTTCGGTAAAAACATAATCTGCATTAGATTTGCATGCAGTCAAATATAATAGAGCCTGTGCCATGTGGTTTGATAAGAAAATAATGGAGTACTCTTAAAATAGCCCACTACTCCACTGTTTAGTTGATTTTTTAATATCATAAACTCAACAACCCATTCCAAGGGCTAGACTGGGCCCATCCAACATGATGTTTTCAAAATCAAAACATGCCCCATTACCCAAGGGCTAATCTTCATTCATTTAATTGGAAAACATTCCTTACCCATTTCTTTAAGAACAGTTTGACACATAGCTTGGTTTTATATGTCTTTAAATATGCTTTAATAACACGCTCTCTCTTATCATCGCTTATCCAATCTTTCTTACTCTTGCTAACATTCCCCTCCTACAGGGTCCCAGATAGATGGATAGATGTAACATGATTTAACGTATAATACCATGCTAAAGGAGACTGGCACACTGACAGCTTGGCTCCAAACAGCAGTTCTTTTCTACATTTTAGAATTTCCTTAAGATTGAAGAGGCTTTATAGTTTCTATTTAGCCTCGGAAAGTTCATGGTATGGCTATTGGCTGTATTAGTGTTTTTTTCTTAACCAATTAAGACTGTTATCGTTCTAGAATTAGCACTAAAAGTTATTGTTCATATTGCTATCTTTCATATTGGTCTAGATAGAGTACGTTTGGCAACCCTTTTAATTTACAAATGCTACTGAGAGTCTTGGGGGGTGTGTCCTGTTTCCTGAACAAAAAGATCACCAAAAGTGAAATTTAAAAAATAAAAACATCAATAACAATAGATTAATAAACAGTTTTCACTTACGGCATAGGCTTTGGGACTTGTCAGGAGCTGAGCGACGGGGCCACACCATTGCGGGAAGGTGCTTGTGAGGGGGGGCCCAGTGTGCGTTAATATCGGCTTGAGGTATCTGTTTAAAATGTTAAGGTTATAAAACTGTGGGGGGAAAAAACTAGTTGAAGCATCACTATACGCAACCAACCACATATAAAGTATGCATTATCTTCATGTTGGGCCAAATGTAGGTTTTCTTTTTCCTATATCTATTAGTCGCTCAGAAGACCCATTGTCATACCTGGGAACTTTTGGCCTCTGGCTACCCGGAGCCTTCCCTTGCGGGACGCGGCCAGGACTGCCCACTGATGACGCGGTACCATTGACGATGGTGGGCGATCCCCTGTCATCAGAGGGAGGTATCGCTGATGTTAGGGCCGTTCCCGCCGACGTCTGCTGGAAACACCCCTATTTTAAGTCAATTTACATGGTAAGAAGTAAACTCTCCTGTGACAGTTGCAGAGCCCTACTTATATGCAGGGATCGGACATTCTAACATGATGGGTGCCGCGTCCCAAAACGCATATTCCATAGCATAACCTACATATCATAACAAAAGGGCAGGCAGCCTATAACTACCATGACCCTCAGTCACAATAATGAAGAGGGTCATCTTAGCTGTTCCCTTCACTGGCTTTGTGTAATCTACACGCAGATACAACCAAATATATCAAGTACACTTAGTAAATGGGGCTTTTCAGAAAAAAACATATGTGGTTTCGCAAATACAGAGAAATAATAAGTAGGGACTTTTTTTTTTGCATTTGTAAGATTATTTCATATGCTGAAAAGCATCATTTCCCTTAAACTAAGCATCTATAAATAGGATAAAACGGTTAAAAGACCCATTCAAATTTTAATTACATTCTTTTAACTAAAAAATATATATAATTAGATTTGATCAAATCAGTTACAACAATGAGATACAGAATGTTTGACAAGAACTTGCCTGATAGCTGATGTTTTATTAGCAGAAAGAAAGTAGAATCAAAGCAAGTGACACCAATCCAAAAAAAATATACAAACCATAAGCATCTGGCTACATTAAACTGCACTATACTAAACAAAACATAAAAGTTTTCACATCAGTATAATACACGTTAATGTCCATCTTAAGAAGAGACCTCTGAGGTCCCAAAAGCTGATATAATTTTACATATGTTTCTGTGTTGTCTCAATAAAGGGTATTAACTAGGACTCCCTCTTCTCTTGGCCCAATATGGCTGTATCGGTTTTTCTTATAAAATGAGGGCAATGCAGAACAGCTCCAGTTGATTTAGGTCATACAATAAATACTGGGACTATTCAGTATTCTGGCTCGTGACATCATACACAAACAATGTGAGCTTTGCAGATGTGAGCGAGCAGGCGACAGTCAGACATGTACCAGGCTGCTTATAAAAAACGTCATTTTCCAAATAACTGTTACTGGCAAAATGACTCCGCACGGTGTGAGTGAGCTCATCGGAAATGCCGGCGACTAATTTATTTCACCCTAAATTCAGGTCAATAATGATCACACAGGGAAGTTTTTAGCATAACAGTTAACATTGTCTTAAAGGGACAGTTTACTCTCTCTGACACCCCCACTAAAAAATAATTCATGTTAAAGAGCTCTGTAAAAATGAAAAAAAAAACTGATATAGAAGCAGGTTCTTCTAGATTTTGTGAGCAGACCCCTGCCCACAGCGGGACAGAATCTGACAGGGGCACCATGAAAATGTAAAGGGACCCCCACTGCTAACATATACTTTATAGTGCATATAATGCCTGTAGTGTCCCTTCAAGCGTCTGCTTGATGGTAGAATATATAGTCATTTTTTTAATTTAATATGAAATAGGTGTAAAAGACCCAACTCAATGGTTATATCCCCATATGCTTGTCTGATTTTTTTTCCAGATTCACCAGAAAACCATACATCTCAATTTAATACCTGTTTTAAAGCAATAAAATGTTTCATTGTGCAACTACCATGTTTCGTGTCTATACATATCCTGCTTGCTAATTATCGCCGGACTGCTAACTGCAGCTGACACTGAGGTTTCACATTTTAATTGGTGTCGTGGCTCATGTTACAGATATAGTTGACGGCTAACAGATTATTTTGTGTTATAATACAACAAATAAATTGCATAATCTTAAAAAAAAAAAATCTCATTCCGTAGATCAGGTCAGGATTAGAAACTTGCACAGCAATTACATTTTTATTGGCCAAAAGACACCCCTGGGGTGATTCATGAAAGGTATTGTGTAAGTGCATGCTTGCACAGTGGTAAAAACCTTGCTTCTAGCATGTTGATATGCATACTTCTATTGCCGATCAGGTATGGAGTGGTCATCTGGCAAACTGGGGGAATGTTGAATGATGTGGGCCACTTAACTTGGGCTGCTAACGTGGGATTTAGCCCTTTACTGTACGGCCACACACAGCACGAACGTAAGAGCATAGCATGCGGCCATGTAACAAGCACATAATTCAATGGCTACTGGCCTTAAAGTGCCAGAGCTTCTTTTTCATGCTAGCCCTGGTTACAATACCACCACCACTTTAAACGTGCAAAACCCAAGAAATATTTCTACATGAGCTGCAACTTGACTGTAGACCCTCTTGCTTCACAGGTCTATGTTTTGGTGTCGCAGTCATATTCTGGAAACTTTTTTTCAGGCCTGACTGAATTGTTGCTTTTTAGCAGCCAAAAATGGAGTAACAACCAGACCATTGAGTGGGGCAGTGTACAGTATCTTTATAGCTGCAGCTTCACTTAAAGGCAAGTGACTATTTTTTGTTCCTTACAAGTTAAATAATGCACATGAGAGTACATGCAAAATACTTTAATATGCATGTTTGGTTGGTGGAGCTGTATGGGACACTTCATGGTCCCTTTAAGTCTGTGTTGTCTCTTTATTGTATTAGTGCTAATGAATCTCGCTCCGTGGAATGTTTGAGACAATCTTTTATTAAAATTCACCTAGTCCCTATAGGTAACTCAAGAAACACAAATGTTATGGGATAAAGATACAGATCAATAAACACAAACAAGTTAGTAGGCCCTTTTTGACAAAGCTCTGAACCTTGACAACAAAACATGTTAGGGGAAGGTGGCACCTCTGATATAGTTTACGTACCAGAATAAAGAGCAGGGTTAAGAGAAACGGTGGATAGTGTATTTTTAATCTTGCCTTTTGAGAGAAACACTCTGGCTTCGAGTTTGATAAAGGTAGAGGAGGTAGGACATGAATCCAGTTTAAGATGACCAGGAGACCCTCTTGGCCCATGAAGTTATGGCCATGACTCGAAGAACTGTGCTATAAGTCTATTTGCTTGCTTACACCCTGCATTCAGCAGCAATACTGATTTCATTTATACACGTCCCAAAATATGAGTTTATTCCTAAATATCCCATTCGTGGTGAAATGTTTAACAATTCTCAGCAAGTTTGTCAGTTTTGAGTTTTGCCTTGAATTGGTTTACTGAAGTTTAAAGGGGTGTGCTACATGGATTGGGATTGTTATGTATTAAACGTTTCCAAAAACTCCCAGTATAAAAATTTGCTTTACAAATGAAATATAAATGAAAAGCCACAGTATGCCAGCTATCCTTTAGGTGATGTTATTTACACTTAATGCATACCAAATGTGTATCTTCAGGTTTAATGCAATATTGCAATGTACTGTATGAATGTTTTTTTTAGAGTCTGAGAATTAGATTTATGACTTTTCTTACCAATCGAAATAGACGGCATACATATTCAGGGGTGTGCTAAGTCTACTGCGTTATGTAATCCAGCAGTAGAGTGCAAGCTGTAGTGTAGACAGAGCTCTGTGCAAGGTAAGGAGGGAGAGCTGTGTAGATAACCGGAGAGAGAGTATGTGTGTGATGTTAGCGTGTGTGTTAGTGTGTTTATGTGTATGTAAGTGTATGGTATTAGCATGAGTGCGTGCATCAGCGTGTGGTGCTAAAGTATCAGGGGTAAGCATAGGGTTAGTGGTGTGAGGCAGAGGAGGTACATATTAAATGTATTGTGTTAGAGTGAGTGGGTGGGTGTTGTGCTAGTACATGCATGTTTAAATTATAATGAGGCTGAAGATATACAATACCTATAGTTATATTGTATAACTATATACAATATAGTTATTATATACATAAACACACACACAAGCTCGTCACTGCACAGAAGTGGATGTTGGCCCAACACTCACATATGCACTTGATTTCGACGAGAGCAATGCTAGGGACCATGAATGTGCATTTTACATGAGAGGGGTGGCTGAAGTGTTCTTTTAAAAGGAAAGCAAATTTAGACTCATTTCTGCTATACAAAAGAAAATTTTCTAGCATTCACAATGATTTCGTTTTTTGTATTCAGGCCTGATCACAGCACGCCGCACATTTCCTGTTCACTTATTCTCCCAAACACTTCCTGCACATTTAAGTGCTGTAAGACACAACAGGAAGTAAAATGAGGGAGCGGTAATTGCTTCCTACAGTTTGTTGATATAAATCAATTATGCAAGCAAAATGGAGGACATAGGAGGGAGTTATAAAGAGGAGAACAGTTGGTTAAGGAAATTTTGAGAACAAAAATATAATCACATATGGAGGAACATTTATAGAAGATACTGATTCCACTTTGATGAGTGCTGTGGAAAGGGATCTAAGTGGATTATTATGTGTTCTGTAGTAGTGCAATGGGACAAGACAATGCAGAATGATTTCAGTAGGGAATCTGGTCATAAGATTTAACCGATTCCACTGCAGTATCAGGAGGGTTGGTGTAGCTCTCCTAAAATCCAAGGGCATAACCCAGGCCACTGCTGTATGTGTGGGTATGGAGGTGCCCAGGGCACCCAAGGCTTAATGGTGTACAAGTGGGGCTTGTAAAGCTGATACAAATCACATTGGCTGCTAAGAATGTCTGGAACTATTTAACTTACGTGTGCAATGTGTTATGATATCACCAGATTAGTTTATGTACAGGACTGGCACCTCATCCCTCATGTTTATTTGCTTTTATTTTATCACTGCAGATCGCGTATATAAATAACATACATGCGCAAGGATATCTTTGGAGCTGTAGTCATTTATATGTAAAGCAGAATACATATATCGATAGGCGAAGACCCTTAAAGCTTGAAGGTGGCCCAGCATTTTGTTCAAAAAGTAACTAATTGATATCCTGTGTCCTTGGAGATTTTTTTTATGTTTACTGTATATGTATATATCCACTAATAATGTATATCCATATACTAATGTATATAAACACTATTTGACAGCAGCTTACATACCACGCAACACACTACTGAGCAACTGGTACCCCCACCCCTTCCTATTGAAGACATATGTGTGCATACTGTTATACAATGACAGATGGAGAGACTCCCAAAATTAAAGAGGGGACAGTGCTAATTCTTCAAGGCTGCAGAGTTACTGGAGTTGCTGTACGTTGCTGGTGCCATTCATTTGTTCTTCACAGTTATGTTAAATGTGCAGCACTTACTCGCTACTGTAGAAGACTCTCCAGATCATGCAAGAATTCTACAAACTTTTCCAACAGCCATCTCACCCATTGTTGATCACATGAAGCCATGCAGCAACAGCTCTGATTGGACATTCTCTTTAATCTTTAAGGCGATACTTTTCATCCATACGACTCAAGTTACAGAAGGGAAAACCCCAAATAAAGAGGTTTTGAAATTATTTTTTAAATGTATAGAAACAATGACTATTTCTGTCTGTGTAGCAGGAATGGAAGAACCCCATACACTATGTAAATTTGTAAGTTGCTTAATACTTCACTAGGAATGTCGCATCTCAATCATTACAAAGAGTAATATCTAAATTAAAAAGCTTATCCTTGTTAGGAGTGATACCTCTAGAGGAGGTTAAAGCTTCCCCCTTTTTGCCCCTAACAATTTCTTGTGAACTTCCACAAACTAAACGAAAAGTTTAGCACAGGTTAGGCATAGGATTTGGTTAATAAAAGCCAGTGACATATATAAAAACACTTAAAAAACTATATATTTACTATATATATAATACTGTTAAGAAAAAATACAAAGATTTTGCCATCTTATGCCTGCGCTGCACCACTGCCTCAAAGGCAGGGGCAGTTAGGAAGGGGGGTAATTATACATCTCAAAAGTCACAGGCTTCCATTATCCACTTCTGAGGGTTATGCACAGCACTTATAGAGGCAAGCTTATGGAGGGGGCTCAGCATTTTGGGGTGGGGTTTAAAAGAATTAGAAGCCAACTACGCAGCCTTTGCCATTAAATGTAAGTGTGAATTGAATAAACTGCGCACTTCACAATTATTTTCAACCATGACAAATGATTTAGAGGTCTTTGGTTTGTGACCAAGGTCTATTTACCTTGGGATTGCTAATGTTTCAGTGGCACTTGGGAAAAGCACAGTTTACCTAATTATACCTGTCCCTTTCTCCTCAATCCTTCTTCTCAGCGTGTACTGACCTGTGAAATGCGTAGTTTTCTTTATAAGCCGGCATAGAACTTGCATTTCTATTTAATCACTTAGTATAAGAAATAAATTGGTATGGGGCCTGAATACTGACCTGATAACCCACATTATTCGCTGTAGACAAGTAACACTGCCAGTTTTTGTAAGAGCTGTAACAATGCTTAGAATACAAGTGATAGTGGATGGAATAACAGAAAGTGTGGAAGGGAGGGGAAGTAATTACTAGGATTGATGTGGGAACAGGAGACACACTGGTGAGTGGCCCGAATTGGCAAACAGATAACAATGTCAGCATAGTCTAGAGTAAATCTTTCGAAGCAAAGAGGCTTTTAATCTTAGGAGAGGTTTTCGCTTTTGGGGATTGCATAGCACACAATGTTTTGTGCATTTAATTTCCACTTAGCGAGTTTTATTATTCATTAGGGGAAAGAAAACATCTTGCTAAATATGTGAAATTCTGAAGAACTTTGAACTCAATTTTCACATGTACAAAAGACTTCAAAGTAGTGAAAGCCAGGGCATAATTACCATCCTTCTTTAGATACGATGGCAAGCTAAGGAAAGTCGTGCAGTTTTCAGAATATGTTGTGGGGGATCATGGAAACACTTGGAGAAGCGTCCAGCAAGCCTATAAGCGTTGCCCTGTCCATCTCCAATTAAGTATTACTACAAGCAAACATAGGCTTCCAACTCTATGTTCCTGCCAGTCACCTTCAGCAATGCAGGATGTTCTCTGCACGTTCAAAAAGTAGGACTTGTTTGCCACAATGGATTATTGTAGTGAAGCAGACTTCTCTATTAAATGTGGGAGAACGTTCCACCCATCTGACATCACAGAATTCAGGAATCAAAGTCTGTTACATGCATACCCTTTTTATTCCAGATGCTATAACATGATTTTTTTTTCTCACATTTGGTGAATTTTATGCTCAGCTGGCAATGTACAGGACCCAACTATTCCAACACATTGGTTTTAGTAAGGTCACATAACACACTCGTTATTTTCATATGTATACTTTAACTATTAAAAGGATGCTCTCGGGCCCCATCCAGGAAAGTCAAAGAATGCATATTAAAGTGATTTGATGTATATTCTTTAGCTGATTGAAAAAAAGAAAAGAAAAACAATTACCTTTAGGACACGCTGCAGCTCCGGAGATGCAATGCACTGCCCCTCAGCTAATTTTCATTGTCACTGTCAGGAAGACTCTGGCATTGCTGAATCACTCCATGCATTTGTAGAGGGCATACAAAGTTAAATGGAAGGGGACACTCAGCTATCATATACATAAAAGTAAATAAGATGGCTGGAGGGTCCTTTTTAAATATGTTATCTTAAAGAACTATATAACACTTCAGGCTCTTCCTGGTATATATGGCTAACCATGCTTCCCGCAGTTCCAGTCTGCTGTTACAAGTACTTCGAGATGTCACTAGTTTTCCATTTAAAATCTACCATATCATGTGTATTAGGCAAAGCTGAAATGACTTGTTCCCTGGTGCTTCTATATCGGAATTTGGGGTGTCCAAAGTTGCTCCAGGAGGCCACTACTCAACAGTAAGTTTTAAGAGGTGGTCCAGTTTTATAGACACACACAATTTACTGCAGTACACTGACTGTGACATTTTGCATTCAAATCACACTGGCTACAAATAATCAACTTTTTGGACATAGGTTTTCAGTATGTTTCACCTTACCAAGAAAATTGTACCCACTGACATTTATGATTGGAATTATCTATCCTGGCTATAGTGATAAATTGAAATATTATGCAATCATCACCACCTTTCTCTTTATGTTTAAACGTATGAAACAAGCTGACGCGGAGAATAATTTTACATTTCATCCCCACATTGTTCTGCTTTAACAATAAACAAATGGAAACCTCAGCTATGAAAGCCGTTAAACTATATGAATTTATGGCAACAAGCTTTTCGTTTCTAGGAACTCTCTGGATCTGCTTTGGAAGATCTGCACATGATTCCCAATCCCCACCGGATCTGTCTAGTTCTCACTCACTTGGACCCACACTATTTTCTCCTACACATAAAGTGCCGTCCCCATCCAGCCTGGCTCCACCTTGTTAAGGACAGCTCCCTCAGCCTTCCTCAGGACCTAGCTTACACTGGGTGTCCTCTGTACTGTACATCCTGTTCTGGTCAATGTTGGATATGCATTCTTGAAGGACAAAGCGAATAGGCCCAACTGGCCCAGTGGGCCAATAATTTACTATACACAGCCAATTATTGCTCTAACGCATTTCAAAATTGCCATTTTATACTGGTATTATCCTACTTAGTATAGGATAATAGGATGTATTCTTGCATTTAAAATTAGGTTTCTTGTATATCTCACCACAATCCTTTCATTATTTTTTATTACTAATAATGTTTAAATTACTCCTGCAAACGGTTTATAACAGCAATAAGCACAAACTTCCAAAACTAGCTCAAAATGTCCTTATAAATAAAGCAGTTTAGACATAGCTCATCCCAGTCTGAAATTCTATTATAAAATTACATAAACACGGGGCGTGTGAAATTAAATTGAAAATCAAGCTTAGTTTATATTATTTATGTTTTGCTATTAAACACGAGATATCACACCATGAAAACCAGAAAAATATAGTTTTTCCTTTATACTTTTAATCAATAATGTATTTTCCATTAGTGATTCTAGCTCCATTACATTATGGATTTCAATTTTGTGAACAGGAACATTTTCTTTTGGATTCAATTTTAAGCTCTATTTTACATTTCCCCTCTGTTCCCGCAGTGACTTTTTCCATCCATAAATTAAACAGCATAGTGAATTGTTCCCTCAGTGTTTCAAATTAATAGGCATCATGGTTGGTTAGTAAAAGCAACACACCGAGAGCCAGACAATGCTAAGAAGTATCAAGGGAAAAAACTATCCAACCTATGCTTTTAGAATATATTCAAAAATTACACAAGCCATTTATGTATGTTCAAAAAAACCAAAGATCTGCTTTTACACATTCAAAATGCATTCCCCAATACCATATCATAACTAGATCAAGGACGGCATTAAGTTATCTCTGTAGTTAAGTTGCTGATTGTTGTTGACTGGTTTGGGCAGGGTAAGGGAAATGACTACAGGACATAACATTGAATAGATGATGCAAGTTGTGCCAGATCTCAACTCCCTTGTTTAAAGGTGCTGATAGAAAAACACCAACACAACTGAAAAACATTTAAGAAGCTTTTTTAGATTCTATTGGAAAATCTATTCAATTATTGCTTTTATGTCACATGACAAATAAGTGCTGCCTTATAGTGAAATATTATGGAAGTGCACTCAATTGAAGCAAAAAGAGCCCAAAAAGAGATATACATACCAAAAGTATTAGTGTGATGCTGTTCCACAGTTAATATGCAAAAAACAGCAAATAATTTAAAATAAGTTTCAAATTCAGACATTCATGGCAGATGAGTGGAGAAATGCGTATGAGATCCCCAATGTGTTAGACCTTAGGTCTTTATCAATGGTGATCTACTGGTGTGAGTAATGTGGTAGTATATATATAAAAAAACATGCAGTTCCGGCTGCCAGGCGGGTGTTTTTTTTCTTTTAGCCCTGCGGCGGGCAAGGGGACTCGGATCCTACCCTCTGGCAGCTGGTAGACGTCTCCGTCATAGAAGCCCCGGCGGGAAGTGCTGGGAGCGGAGGTTGTCTGCGCACATCGCTCAGAGGTCCAATGGCCGGCCCCGCTAGACACCAGGGAGTCTGGGATGCATTGGTAAAGTCTCGGGGGGGGGGGTATTTTCAGGGGGGGCATTAAGCATATCTGGGGGGAAGAGTGGCAAATCTGGGGAGCAGAGGGAAATGTCTATAAGTAAGGTGCATTATGAATTAAGGGGGGCCTTAAAATGGCTATTGGCTTTCCAAATGTCTGTATATAACCTATGCTGAATTAATGCATAATAGATACCAATACATGTCTAATAAGTAAAATACTGTTTTACCATTCCACTAATGTATATGTTTTCTCTAAAAACAATTTTTTCTTTAAAATAGCACCAAACTTTTAGGGCGCGGCCTATAATCGGGTGCAGCCTATATTCGAGCCGATACGGTAAATTATATGACCTTCATCTGAATGCTATAGTGGCATAATGACCTTCGGACATTATGGAAATAAACGCTGTTATGCGTTCCATTAACAATGTTAATGCATTCCACTATGTTCATGTGCTCCAAATATATGTTTATATGTATCAAAAGAAATACATCTATGTAAGAATATTGTACTGATGTAGACATGATCAAACTAAAAATGGTCAAAACATATACAATGAGTACGTAAGCAATTCAGGACACAAGAAAATCAATACATAAAAAATGTATACATCATTCAAATGAATCAATAATAAATCAGTAATGAAAATACATAAGCTGAAAATCAAGTATTTTACAAACTGTATGAGAATTAATATTGGTAAGAATATCATATTTATTGCCCTACCATGGCCTACCGTGTGAGAAATGTTTAAAAATTATGGCACTATTACAATTATTAAAATGGCAAAAATATGTTTAATGAAAGTGCTCCTCTGGACCAATAGGAGAGGGAGACATAACTGCTGGCTCGGTCCACTAGCTGCCTGCCAGCAACCTCCTTTTCTGTTGGTGAGCCTGCAACATAATTGAAGGCCTGGGGTTTAAAAAAAAGGTGAGGGTTAGATTTTACCACCCAATCTCCCTTTCTGGTTGGTATAGTAGAAAGTTATGTGGGTTCTGGTGTATTTTTTGCTTGTTTGTGTGTTTTGTTTATTTTGCTTTATTGTCACAGCAGTGGTGCGGCTGGTTCCCTTGGTCAGCAGTGATCCAGTTAGTGATCCTTGTGCTCAGCTAGAAGGGTTTGTGGAGACGTGTCTTGAAGTTGGCTTATGGCAGCTCAACTACTTGGTTACATTCCTGGAGGAACCGCCAACCAGGTCTTAAGACTAAGTTCTGCCGATGTGGGGGCTTATCAATAAAGCTGTGGCCAAATTCCCTACCCACCTCAATTTGGCTATTGTGTCTTTATTTCGGGATTCCTGGGGTATGTGGGGGGAGCTTGGGGTAGGTTTTTCCAAGGCTATTAGGGAAGGTTTTGAGAGAGAAATTACGTTTCTAAGTAGAATGGCAACGTTAAATATTTCCAATTACAATAATGGAATTCACAATAAAGGATGTGAATGTGACATCATTTGTCCTATCAATATTGAAACTAAGCATTTAGGATTTATTTTTGGTGAGCACGGGGGGGGGGGGTCCATTTGTGTCTGTCTTCCAGACATAGAAACATAGAATTTGATGGCAGATAAGAACCACTGAGCCCATCTAGTCTGCCTGTTTCTTCTGCTGTAAAGACCATAATCAGTTCTTGGTCTCGTCGTCGATCTAGGATAGCTTTATGCCTATCCCATGCATGTTTAAATTCCATTAACTGTGTTAACCTCTATGACTTTTGCACTACAACCTCTCAGATGTAAACTAACAAAGCCTCAAACAGAAAAACTGCTCTCGTGCCATTTACCATAAAAGATAGTTTACTAACCTGTCTAGTAACAAAGTACAGTTCCACAAAGAAATAATAAAAGGTGCATCATTTGCTCATTATCGTTATTAGTATTAATACAAGTTATTTAAGATCGGTTCAGGACTACTCACTGATAGGTAGGTTTCTTTATCTGCAGTGAATCAGTAGCTGTTAAAAGGTTTTATTGTTTGTTTTTCATGTGTTAAGAATAAGAGTAACTGTCTAATATCATTGTAAAGTCCCCTGTAGCATTTTCAAGGGCAAAACCCAATAATTCAGAGCTACAGTGACAGGAACATTAGTTAAAGGCGGCTCAAATATATTAACTCCTGCATAGTGCATATCCTCTTTGTAGGGGTATTTACAGATATAAAAGGAATATTGAATTACTATGGATTACTGTGGCTGACATGCAATCGGATTAGAAAACTCCCGGCAATTGCATTTTCTAGCTTTCTCAATAATATCTCCTCTTGCTTATTACTGGCACATTTGTTACAATTAGAAGGACATTTTTCTGTCCTAAATATATGTAGCTGGATTTGTCTTTAGAGCAGCGCCTCCTCCCAGATTCATTCTTCTTTTCATTAAGTTAATTTTCTGGAAGTTATTTCAAGAAAAGAGGTCATCACTGAACACTATAAACTTCTCAGAATCTTTAGCATCTCTTAAAAAGCCCTAGAGTCAAAATCAAAACGTGATGCTGACCCAAACAGGCAACATATATAAGTAAGCCAGTGACTGTGCCCTCAGACAGGGACTGAGGGCCACTGGTGTAAGTACAGGGGTCGCAGAGCTTGCAGCTGTGGCTAGAGGGGGCACAGTGCAACCGGCATGGGGAGACAGAAGCGTATTAATATGTCATGTGTCCCCACGGTGAAACAGAGGCATGCTTGCACAGTGTGCGAGCAGCTGGATAGCAAGCTGCATGAGAGGTGAGAGGTAAGTGTAGGGGGGTTGTTTGTATGTATGTGTGTGAGCATGAATGTGTAATCGTGTGCGCGTGTGTGAGCATGAATGTGTAATTGCGTGTGTGAGCATGAATGTGCAATTGTGTGTGTGAGAGCATGAATGTGCAATTGTGTGTGTGAGAGCATGAATATGTAATTGTGTGTGTGTGTGAGCATAATTGGGTAGTTGTGTGAGTGTGTCAATAAAAACATAGTTTGACGCGTTTGGTGTGGAGGAACTCAAGTGAGGAACTCAAGCTCTGACCTTAACCATTGTGATATATTGGAAGCCAATGTATCAGAAGCCATTGGATCTCAGCCTAAAGGCACTAATCTTTTTTTCTTCTTCTTTGATGGTTAGAAAAGTATTTTTTTACTATTATTTTGTATTAGAGTCTATGGCCAATCTGCTGCTGGGGTCTACAGCAAAAACCATACATGGGTGGCTCTAAAAGGGTTAAAATGCCAGGGCTGATTTTTATCCATGCAACTAATTCTTACATATACTTACTGTCCTTATTGTATCATGTATACTGTATTGTACTGTATTGTATATATATGTTTTGGATATTTCATATTTCTAAAATTCAGTTTAAGGGCAGTACAACTTTTCCTTTTTTATGTTGCATCAAATATTAAAAATGTCAGAAATAATTTGGTTTCCCAGATCAGGAGTGCTAAAGTATACACATATAAAGATATAACAGGATTACCTCTGAACTAGGTGCCATGTACATACTGTCATAAACAATGCAGTGAAGATTATGCAGAGACGTAAACATTGCCCCTTACATCTGAAATATGACATGTCTAATAAGACGTGAGTCTGAGCGGCTGCTGCAGGCAGGACTGTGCTCCTTTACTTCACAAGTTTTGGAATATAGAAATGGAGGTTAAATTGCCCGGATGAGACTATTATAATGCGTGGAAACAAACTTGTTAGGCCTCACAGTCACAAGCAATGTGATAGACAAGCATTTCTAAGTAGGCACAGGTCAATTTACTGAACGTAGGTAATCACTTCTCGTTTAAGGCTGTCTTGAAAGAACTCAAGACTACGGATGTAAACTAAGTAAAATATGTGACCTGGAAATTGTAATCATGGATAAACAATATGATATTATTCAAATTATAGACATTTTAAATCAGGTCACTGACAAATGCTCATCTACATTATATGAGACATGCTAACTTAGCTTATATATAAAAATATTACTTCTTCAATATAGTCTTATGACTTAATACTCATTTCCTTGTACTTTGGCACATATCTGCGTTCCTCTAACATAGAAGGATAAATCCTGAAGATGCACAGTATCCATCTTTCATAGTGTTGGCCAATTACCAATAAGTGAACGTACGTTTTTATAACTCAATAACCGCTTTTACGGTGATGTACGCCTAAGAAATATTAAACCGTATTATTATATTCCAGAATTAATAGTACATATGACACAGAATTACCAACACATATATGTAAGCATTTATGAGGATTTTATGCTTAGATGTATTTTTAATCAGCTTCAACAAACATCTCAAATGTGCCATCTGGTGAGATCAGAGATGCAGAGGAACAGCTGCTAATGCACTAACTTTTAACCATATCCGTTCTGAACTATTTTAAAGGTACTTAGTTCCATATTGCCTATGGTTATTTCAACTTTAGCTACACTGTTCATCCTTTCCTGACCAGTTTAATGCCACATCTATCTAAATATTTATCAAACACGTGCCTCCCTCCCCATGTTTATTAAATACGTTATAAACTGTATACACGCGCATGTATAATGTACATGGCACTAGATGTTCACCATTCCAGAATATAGTTTTGCCCCCGAGACAAAACATTTCTTAACCAGTCTTGCTTTTTGTATCAACATACTTTGAGATTCAAAAATGGAGAAAAGGAGAGCTGTCATATTTCATTTTCCAGAGTAATTGCTGTTAATGGAATTTCTGTCGTTAGCATAAACGCCTGTACCCAAGGCGCAGTCACAAGACTTTTTCTAGAGCGTCCTTTTACTACTGTCATGAATGGGTTGCTTTATACGCTGATCGCTGCTTAATGTGTAGTGACATCACAGTCACACACTATCAACGCGGGAAACGTAACATCTTCAGGGAATGCTGTGTGAGACAAGAGAACAGTGGCATTAGATTAACACTAACTGTTAGAAGTACTAACCCCTGTATGTGAGCGATGTACTATATACATCGCATTGAAAAACTGTAGGAAGGCCAACTATCATGATTGCAGGGTTTTCTTTTTAACTTACATTTATCTTTGGGAGACACACAGGCAGTAATCTCAATATAGATTTTTAACTAGTAGCTCACTTTGGATTTTCTTGTAGCTCATCAAAAAAAAAAGAAAATGTCATGGGGTATCAGAGAGACGTTATACAACATCCTTGTTCCCTGGAGCCTGATTTTAGGGCAAGCATTGAGGTATGGCAACACAGAACCGTGACTGCCTCTACATCAAGCAGAGCATAACAGCACTATATGTTTTATATCATTATGTAAGAATATGCTATATAAATGGCGTGTGCCCCTTTAATGCCATCTGTTGTCACCAAAATATTAATGACACATTTCTAAATGTTTTTACTTTTTCAAACTCTCTATTATTATCTTTTCTACGTGTGCCCTCCTACACACAGAATATACACACTACTCCTTATTCTGTATGTAGAATTATACAATAAATAAAACATTAGTTCTGTTTTCCCTCTGATACACATACAGGGACAGGCTGGCTGGGGTGGGGGCATAACCCTCCTTACTAGACCAAAATTATTTTCCGGGGTGGGAATGCATCAAAGTCACGTAATGCGATGTTACATAATCCCACAGTACAAGCTACAAAGAAAGCTCTGGGTAAGGTAGGGAATGAGGGAAGGAGTATGAGCATAAAGTGTAATTGAAAAATAAAAAACATATACTTAAATTCAAATTGTGGATGATGTCTTCTGTGAGACAAATGAACAGCATCTCAAAAGGGCCACTTCCACCCAACATGATGTTCTATGCTGTCATAAATAGGTGTTCCTAACACCTACGATGATGACATATTACATTGTGTGTTAAGCAGCACTGTTCGTATCCGTGCACACTACTCTCTGTTGGCTCCAGATGCAAGGGACTGCCTCAGACTCTAAGGATTGGTGGGGGCATGTCGTACACCCTTGCAAAAACACCATTGTACAAATTAATCAGAGAATATAAATATTCATCAGTTTCATAAGATCAAGGTCCTGTGTACTGTGCTTTAAAAAAAAAAATCACTTGCGTATGGAAAAATCAATAACGTGAATTAATTTTCAATTTCTTTCTGGGTTTTTATAATGTAATATGCTGCACCACCTCCGTAGACTGCTTGCATATTGATTTCTTTTGCTTGGGGCCTGCACTTAAAAGAACGCTACCGCCGTATATCTAGTTAACAGTTAAATAACTCCAAACTTGCAGTGACAGCAGGTAGTTCCCCTGCTGCTAAACCAGGGGGGGCAGATTGTCTTTTGGGAGATCAGGCACTATGCTGGCCCCCTGCTCATTTTCTTCAAACATAATTGTACAGGTAAAATAATAGACACAGTCACGATAATCCCAGAGCATTCCACGGATTTGCCCCAGAGGCTCTGGATTTAACATCTTTTTTTAGCGTACCTCTTCCTCTTCTCCATACTTATTCTCATCCTCCTGGGGACATGATCTGCCAGTACAATACTACTCACTGTCCTGTCAGCTCAGAGCTCTGTCCTTTCCACTGATGCAATCATCAGGGTTAGAAGGAAAATGAGAACTCAGAATGTTATCTCCCTCTTTATTTATTTACATTATAGTTATCCGGGGGCTTGTAAGCTAACTAGATGTCTTCATTTTTTGCATATTTGTTACACTTAAATGTTTCAGATCAAACTAATTTTATTATTAGACAAAGATAACCCAAATAAATCCAAAATGCAGTCTTTAAATGATTTATAGAAGAAAAGCTTTCCAACCCTTTCTGATACCGTGGAAAAAAGTAATTGCCCCCTTAGTTACTTAATTAATCAAACTGAATTGACAACAATTACATTTTACTAGACGCACCCAGCCCTGTTTAATCGAAATACCAATTGAATAGTGAAGGGCTACAAGGTCTCAAAAATGAGCACATGATGCCATGATCAGATGAGAAACAACTATCAGTCTGGAAAGGGTTACAATGCCATGTCTAAGGCTGTGGGACTCCAGTTAACCATGGTGAGAGCCATTATCTACTCATGCCGTCTTTGTCTTAAGTTAAAACTATTTGTTAACTTTGTTAAAAGATATCTATTATATTTTTCAAAGGCAAAAACAGTGGTTAAAAAAAAGTGAAAGTGATAATTTCCTTTTCTAAAGGTCACATTAAACAGCTTGCTGAATTTTAATTTATATAATGTCAGCTATATTTTGATATTTGTTTTTTTTTAACAAGTTGAAGTTTAACAAGGAATAGAACTGAAGGAACGTCAAGCATAGCGGATGAATTCAACTGAAAGTGTCAAGAAAGAACAAAAAAAGAGAAATTTGTCTAGTGATCTCAGCAGGAGATTTCCTACAATAGAAACTGGCTTAGACAGTCTGTACAAATGTGTTGTTGCACAAAATAAAAAAATGAGGATTTATATATATATCTCATACAACACATTCATCCCCTAACAGGTGGTGTAACATATACCTGCCAACCCCGAAAAGGGCAGTTGATTCAACATGAATCCACATGCCAGTGGTCAGTCAAGTACATTATTAATAAGCGAGTTGCTTGATCCAACCTCCATTGTGTACTTTATAGCTATTCTGGACTTTTTCCTGACCTTGTGGGTGGAAGGGGAACCCGCAAGGTACCACAAGATGTTAAGCCAATGTAGATAACAGTACATGACAAACTGGTACAGGGAAGGCCTTTCTAAAAGGAGTTTAAACAGAATTGACAAATGTATTAATATTTGCTGATTTATACAGTGTTATCTTATTTCACTGCCCTGTACAATGGGTAAAGCGTATATGGCAAGTAGTGCATAACAGCAATTTGGGCTTACAGAAACAAAAAACATAAGGAAAACCCAGCCTTAACCTGGATACAATCTAGAAGATCCATGGTTAACAATGCAAGTTCTCAGCAGGATCATAATAACACATCGCTTTAGACATATGTTCATCAACCTTGCTACACGCAGATTTGCACCCGAGTCTCAGGGTGAATGGGCCAATTCCTGGGGACAGTCATTTGGAAACTGACTACTTCACACTACTGTGATCTAATGCTTAATCTTTACATGAAATTGGTGCTTTTCTCCATGTTCTACTAAAGTTGAAATACATACAGTGCATTCAGGCGATTAATTCAGAATGTTTAAGGACTGTTAGTGGGACAGTTTGGTTGCCATCATTAGCAGGCTGCTACAATATTATTTGTGTTATGCGACTAAAGAGCCTCCTAGACGGATCATTTATAAAGCTCCCAACTGCTTCATCACCCAGGTTGCCTCAACTAGCATTAGGGCCAAAAAGACTTAGCAGTGTAGAACATGTTTTGTGCGGAGGGTCCAAGTGAATTACTAGACCCACAGTGGTCACAAGAGGTTTGCAATGCACAATGATCTTCACTAAAATTACAGACTTGCCTTCTGCCAACGTGTGGGGAGTGGTTTTTGGAGTTGTCCAAGGCTGTGCAAATGACACATTGTGTTTAAGGATCAGCCAGGCAGCCCCAATAGGCTTTCTGTTAAAGACCAGAACCTCCCCAGTCTTTTCCATCTCAGCACGACTCTCCCCATGCTCTTGGATCACAGGCCAGACTCTGAGTCAGAGGTCTCCAGCAAATCCATGTTGTTTTGGATGGATCAACCACAATAAACTTCTTTGTCTCTGACAGCTAGTGAGATCACACTCAGGGAACTTATAAGGAAAACGGAAAATGATCCTAAAAGAGAACTGTAGGCTGCACTACATTTATTATTAACTCCATAAACTAATGAAAGATTAATAATATCTGCAATTCCCAGACATTTCCACCCCCAAAAGCACAATCGAATAGCGTAGTCTACACGCTGCCCTGGCTACACACCAGGGACTCAGAAGCACCGGTAAATTGGGGGGCGGACAGGAGGATCCAGGTCCCCTGCAGCGTTGCGGGGGATCTGGATCTTAGTCTCATAGTCAGACCTATTTGAGGTCTGATTATAAGAAGACCCCGATTATAAGACGCTGGGTATTTTTCAGAGCATTTGCTCTGAAAAAAAACTTGTCTTACAATCGAGCAAATACGGTATATTGAAATATAGCATATCCTATATCAGAACACAGGGGGGTTGTAGCTCTTAACTAGAAACCCATCAATACAGATGTTGGCTCTTGAAGGTAGGAAATCGATATCAGGAACGTTTAAAGGTTCCGTTTCACCTACTCTTCAGAATTTTGCGTTCTTAGAGCAAAATGCTGTAATAGAAACATCATTCCCAGAACTTCTGACTTACCAAACACTTCAAAGACATACTTTGTTTAACCATGTAACATTTTAATCATGTGAAACAAAAGCAAGCACCTATAGGATGTTGGCATAGAAACTAAAAATGCATCTTCAACATTTGTGTTGTTTCACAGGATTAACCCTTCAGAAGAAAACAAGAATGATCTACCAAACATGCCAGGGAGCAGAATTAAGGATTAATTGCAACTTTATACTCTCGTCTCTCTGTAAAACCACAAATCCCGGAAGAAACATAAACTGAATTCTAAACTTTCATGTAATAAATTGCTTTTGTGAGGGAGCTGTTAAGCTAAGTACTGCTGCGTGATGCACCGCAATGTGCTTTATTACAAAGTAGGGTATGAGTATGTCTTAAAATACTCGGTTACATTCTGCAGAACAAGCAACATTGCCTTTATTCATCCAGGTTTAGTGGCAGGATAATGGACATGTCTGTTAAAGATGAAACTTAAATTTAAAAAACAAAAGATGCTTAGTTTAGGGATCAAGGCAGATAAAAAAATCTGTAATTAATACGCACAGTAAGCAGAACTTAATTAAAATTTTGTAAATGATCTGCTTTTTTTTCTTTAGATCACTAAATACCTCTTTATATCTTGCTGAGAAATGTAATAATCTTAATGTACTAATTCATCTCTACCTCTTTGCTAATTTCTTTAGCTTAATAAAATCATGAAGTATTTATTGAACAACTGGAGACAATTTAATAATTCTACCTAAGTGAGACTAAAAAGACTTCTAGTAGTCGTTTTTTGCAATATCCATTGAAGAAAAAAAACCCATAAAAGTTATTCTTTGTGTATAGGATTACATCACTCGGACATATGGATAATTTCTAAAATAATGTCACAAATATTCCATCTTTAATATAACATAGTATGAGGCAGGTAAATGCATTCTGATTACAGAGCCCAGACCTCAATCCCATTAAACACCGTTGGGATAAACTGGAACGGAGATTGCGAGCCAGGTCTTCTCATCCAACATCAGTTTCTGACCTCACAAATGCTCTAATGGATGAATGGGCAAATATTCTAAAATAGAAGCTGTGCAAAAAAGAATGGAAGCTTATTGTTATTATTAATGATATAAGTGAATACTTACACTGCCCAATCTAAGTTATGGAGTTTTCACTCAGATAATAACTTTAGAGTTAAGCAATATAAGAGTCAGTTAGTTGCAGTAGGATAATTGCAATGGAAATCCCAGCATGATTATTAACGGCCAGTATGGACACCCCCTATGATTTATTTGGTAAGCAGAATACTGTATATACCCCATAGGGGATCCATTTAGGGGATCTTTTGATTTATAAAACAGGCAAAACAGGGACATCTTTTGAGGTTAGAGAAGAAACAGTTCCTATTAAGTGATTCAGTTGATACTTTCAAAACTGAGTTGCTTTTCTTAAGGACATAGGCATATGTAACAACAATTTACATTTACTTTAGGTCGCATTGCCCTTATTTTGTGGAAGCAGAGGCTGGTCAGCTCAAAACTGAAATTGGTATTTTCATCTACAGAGAACTGGACTTAAATGGACACTTAGGCCATCAAATTTACTTTAATAGATAGCCCAGTGGTCCCTTAAAATCTCCGTTGAGAGGTCCCCTTTCCAAATGCATGGAGGGATTCTGCAAAATCCCCCCATGCATTTTCCTCTATCCTCACTCCCCACATCTCCTGCTGCCTGCTCCCACATGGTATATTCGCTGCTTGACTCCGTGCTGGAAAAACCAGACCACTTATATAATAAATATGGCTTTATCATTGGCATGGGTTTAATATTGATCAGGTCATTCTACCCTGAATGTCTTCCTAGTGATGGTAATCTTGGGTGGTTGTCAGGATTACACAGAATCGATATCATCAATCAATGATGGCATTATTTCAGGGATTTGTATGCAACGCAACAAAAGAGGTGTATTGAATCTGATGTACTGTTCGTAGATTCTAAATGGAGTGAAATATAATTTTGTGGAATGACACAAATGCTAAAGGGTTGGTTCAATAAGGTACGCAAGCTGAGAAATAAGTATGAATTTGATATCATTATAAAAAATTGTCTTGCTAATGGCTGTAGGTTTAGATGTATTTTACTTTACTTTGCACCTGTCTTTTCAAGGATTTTCCTTTATTCTAAATAACAATAATACAAAAAAAATATACTCAGTAATTTTAACGTTTTATGTGCCAGAGGTTGGGATATGCAAACAGTAGGGGATATTTCCTAAAGTGTTGGACAATATGATCATCAGACCCAAGGTAGAGTTACTAGGAGACAGCTGGAGCCTGGAGAACTTTACTCTCTTTATTTAAAGTTGTCACTAGTATTTTATCTGAGTTATCTCTAGTGAGTGTTGAAAATGAGTAACACCTAGATTATTGGGAAAAAAGTGCTAGAATTGCAAGAGTAGATTTGGTCACAAAAACATGTTTTTTGAACAAGAATTATACACAACTAAATAGTCCATTATTTATTTTAAATTTTCCTTCTGGGCAGGAACTGTAGGCCAGAAACCTCTGCCATAGCATAGATGGAAATACTACGTTTATCCCATTCTACAAAACCAACTCATTTAAAAAAACCAGCTCGAGAACCTTGAACTTCATACAACCTGAAGTTCAGTTCTTGAAGCCCTGTCCATGGGCCAAGCATCTGTCACTCAAACATTTTTATCAAAACAAATGTAAACACAGTTCTCCATCTGTCAAATAATTTGCTCCTCAGCCTCATGTGTATTTCCACAAGGGCCAAAGTCACTAACAACGAGAATAAGCAATTATAGAGCATTTACAGATGCCTCTCTTAATAACATCGTTTCCAGTGTGCCCTGGTCTGACATTGCATGTCTTGTTATATTTTGCCATTTAGAGGACAGCGGTGTGAAATGTCATACTGATGCAGACAGATATGCAATCACCTCTCACAAGACTTGTCAGCTCATGAAATTCGGAATTAGTTTCAAAACTGCTAGGTCACCCAGGACAGTGTAACCCAAATATGTGGTCAGAGAATGTGATGGTTGATATTTACTTACATATTTCATTTAAATAACAATGAGATGCGTTGCCTGTCAATTAATGGTAAAACATTTAAGAGATATCTATAAGCATAGTCTATATACTGTACATGGCATTGTTACAGGCTAACAAAACCCTAAATGTCTGGAGGGAAGAATATGGCATGAGGAGCTGTGGTTTCGGAGGAGGTGTCATTATTATTATTACTTGTGTGTTCCAGACAAACGGGCGCTGGAAGAAAAGCCTAAGCAGAAGAACCTGGATCCAAAATCAGGCCAGTCTCCCTGAATACAGGAATATGAGAAATCATACCTAGTGTATACTTAATATACATAGTGTATACAAATGATTTAAATGTTTTAGGCATGTGTGATATGGTACGTTACTGGTTAACCATTGATTTTCTTTAGATTGGACATGTTTTGGCTGGTTGACACTCTTGAGAATTGTAAAAAACAAATGCAAATCTAGCTTCTGTTATTCTCGTCCAAAGCCAGTTCTCTATATCTACATGTTGTATCCTCATTCAGAAACACCTTAATAAATATACATTTTCCCTGACAGAAGACTTGACCTTTGTGAAGGTGCTCGCTTTGTCATAACCTGAAAATCACATTTTATTTCGAGCAGAATGGATGAGAGACATTGTCAGCCAGCAGTCGCATGAACAAAAAAAATGTGCTTCCCGGATTAAATATCTGAATTCACAAATAAAATGTATAATTTTTAGTTTGATTATAATGTGTGTTTAAAAGGGGACTGCCACATTCCACATTTCCCAAGAAATCTTACTATAAAGCATTGCTGTGTGTGAATATGTGTGATACTCTTACAGAGGAGCGAGGCACCTATGATTCCCTATGTGTGATTCTCTTACAGAGGAGCTTCACAGTTCTAAACAATACATAGCATTAGACAATCATGCCCACCCTGCCAAAGAAGAGTCCTGGAAGCACGCGACAACTGCATACTGCACATGAGTAATTAGAAAGACAAATCCTTACGTACCTATATATTATAGTGGCAGATGGTTTTCAGTCCAGGTTTTTTTTTTACATTCTACAAGCTGTTGTACAATTAGAACATTTTAGTATGTAAATAATTTCACTTTTCACAACTAGATCTCCTGTGGCCTTAAATAATTATCAACCCAAATTATTCCATAAAAGTTTATAGAACTGGTGGCATTCGAAGCACTTGATCAAGTTAAGTCAACTCAGCTCAGTACAGCAACTCTTTATCTCTAGCACAATTCTCCTTTCTAGCCACAATCTTAATTAAGGGCAATTCTGAGGCTTGAGCGGAGACAAAAACAATGTGTAAAGTATACGCTGTGTTCAGTGTGCATTGATTTTTTCCCCAACACATCACATTAAAGAATAAATGGGCCATCTCTTGAATGGATTTTCTTGTATCTGTCCTGATGTTGTTAGTCAAGATGTGACAGCTCCTTAATAAAGAGAGCATTCTAGGAGAGAGACTCTGAACCTCAATCATTAAGGTACTTGAGAAATGTGCTTTCTCACTTTGGGAAGAGCACAATGAATGGACAGAAACAAAAGGCAAAGAAGTATAAATTAATTAGGTTGTGTTGACTGAAGGTCATCAGCTTTGCTTGATTAAGCTCTCATACTGATGTACTACTACTGTGCACAGATCTCCCGGGACCTGTTAACTATTTTCAGAACACCAGTTCCAATTTCATTCTTCAGTAGCCTCATACTACCTTAGCCACCGACTGCCTCAGCCGGTGCAAAGAAGACCACTTATTGACATATACTGTATGTTCCTACATGGTTAAAAGAACCATTGCATATTGAAAGATCTAAAGTGTAGACAGACAATCTATAAATTAAATCAATAAAACTAAAAAAGTTCACTGGAGGATTTTGCTAAAATGTGATCTCTAGGTCTATCTTTTATTTTTCGCTTAGCAGATTATTTATGGGCGAGGGGATGTATAAGGGGTACGCTTAATGGTAACTCTGCCTATGCTGCCAATTCTTTAAATGTTTGCCCACTTCTTGATGATTTTCAGTTCAAGTCCCTCCTTTTAATGCCTATGCCTCTCCTACACAGCCAGTTTAATGTATTTACAATTGTTGTAACAAGAGGGGCGGCAGTCTTTATGTCTAAGAACCCCTTTATTATAAATCTTAGCTTGTCTACCATTATGCTTATGGGCTTATGAGTTAGCATTAGAGCCTGTAATAACACATATATCAGTAAGCGGCTAGTTACAAGACTTCATGTCTTGATTCAATAATTCCTACCTTCCAATGAGCTTCTACCTGAGGGTCGATCATCTTTTGGATTATTTTATCACACACGTCTGTTTTAGTATTGTTTAACAATGTGTGATGCATGACTGGCCATCTGGATGCCTTACAAAGTGCCCCATAGTCTTACCTACTGTATTACCTACTTCATGCAGATCTCACTAAGGAACCATTAAAATGAGGACTTTGTGACAACTGTCAACCCGAACCGAAAGCCTTCTCGTATCTCAACCATCTCGTAACATGTTTTAAACCACCTTCCCAACAAGATCACTAAACCTGACTGCCCCTGACTGCCTTCTGTAGAAAGTAGTAGTCCAGCTAACTAATTAAAGTTGGCATTGGAGCAACAGTGGCAAAAACCACTGTTGTGGTTTTCACATGAGAGCTCACAATACACACATACACATTATACATTTCCTTTTTGTTACAGAGGCCAATATCACAACATACAGGCTACCAAATGCTATATATCCCACTGTTGTCAGGATTTGAATGTTTGTTTCGAAGAGGCAGTCGGCCTATTCTATTAACAGCAATGAAAAAAAAACTATAGCACAAAGTCAAAAGGTGATTTAGCAATATGAGTTATATGCAGCATGACAGAAACAAGCCAGATAAAACACTTTTGCCTACAATTGCGACAGCAGTATTTATTTGGCCAGGAGATACCACTGTAATCTCTACACACATTTGATCTAGCCTATAAAGCTAATCATGTTAGCCTGCAACACCAAGGGAAACTAATTTAGAGGAGGTGAAGTAACATACTATAGACTAGGAAAAAAATGTGTATCCTAAGCTGTGAGTGGCATATCGTTCCTGAAATCAGACAGACAGGACCAGACACGCTTCAAGATAAATTGTTTCTGTGTCTTTGCTACAAACTGTTAAGGAAACCGGTTGAAAGAAATGTCTCAATTTTAGACTAAAACCTGCACCGCCATAAATCTGTTTCTGTTATTTATTGGAAATTCACCCTTGGGTGGGAGATATTTTCATATGCACCACCATGCAACTTGCTTCGCTGGTACATTAAACATATGGAGCACACGCATTTGGAAGGTCTTAATTATCGTCTTGATAATATTGTGTAGTATTCACAGTGTTAACCCATTGGGTGCCAGAGCTCAGTGTATTTAACATCTTAGATAAGAAACATTGTTATTTAGTACTTATCTTTTATGCGGTTAGGTTCTGCTTTTTTCTTTGGTGTGTGTGTTAAGGATTGTGCATGACTCAGGAGCGAATCTGAATATTTGCCAGCATTCTTTCAAGGGCTTTTGAGAGAGGTACTTCTAGTGGTTGTCGGTGGATGAAAAGTTTCACCCACATTCTAAACACAATAGAAAATGCCTTGTGGAAAGTTTGTCAGAAAACGTATCATTTTCGAGGCACACGAGGAAGTAATAGTCATTGTGTTTGTAAGAGTGGGTGGATATAAAAGTTCCGTTCAAAAACCACATTTCCACACTACTTCCCCAGGTGTTGGTATTCCCAGCAGGGGTTTTCCAAAAATCAGAAAACACACAAGGGTGTTTCCAAATATTATTACTATGTGATTAACACCAAAAATATAATGCTCCTTAACCACAGTCTACCTCGTTAAGTGCCATGAAGCAGGAATTTCACAAAATTAACGATCAGACTTTCAGTCAGTAACTGGCCAGCTGGTCATATTTTAAATTAGGACACTGACAGCTGCACATTAGATGCTAGGTTGTGACCAAGCCGGTGTTTCCAGGCAAAAATGTACCGGTAATTGCTATTGGATACTATCATGGAAGCAAAAAGCTCAATGGGTATATGTTTCTGATAATGTATCAAACTCACTACTCTGTTGGAATGTACAAAACATCAAAAGGTACAGATCTAATATACATTAAATAAATTAATAGCAGAATGATAAAAGGAAGAAAACATCCATGAATCACCATATCCAGTGGATGCTGAATTCCCTGTTTGTTGCCACAGATGTACGGATTTATAATGTATAGCTTATTGTAGATGGGATTAACAAATCATATATATGGCTTACTCCTCCTGACACTGCAGAATCAAGCCACTTCACAAAAAGAGAAGAACACAGGTTAAAAATAATCATGAAGTCAAATAAAAAATAAAAAAAAAACATTGCTAAAAAATACAAAATGACCATCATACGCTAGGAAAAATGTATCAGAAAAAAATCCTATTTTCTCCAACAGAACTTAGTGTATAAAATCAACGCTGACAGGGTGGATTAATCAGTTATGAATTATAGTCATAGCCACAAACAGGGTCTTCTGCTTCACAGATAATTTCTTTGTGATTTTTCCTATGGCACGTGTCCAGCCATTGGAAATAAAACGAGAAACGTGGGCCTCAACAAACTAATTCCGGTCATATAAATGATGCGTTGCATATGAATATGTCTGATTGCTATATAATATAAAAGCAATTTATATTCCTAATGAGTTGTTTTGTTAGAAATTGACCAGAGGTCACCTTTTGGGTGCTGTATCACAGATGCCAATAAGCTTACACAGAGATAACAGCCGTCTACCCTGATTACCTGTAATGGCACCTCAGTTATGTTCCTGTCACCTGTCACTATGTATAAGCATAGTTGTCCATAACAGGCAATAAACAAATAAATATCATCTAACACACAGCTTCTCGTCACCATTCCATGTTTTAAGGATCTCATCAGGGAAACTAAGTGACTTTTTGAGCAACCCATTTGACTCTATAGTGGGTAAAACAATAACCATGTGTGGATACCCTATAGCTGTATTCTAACTACATTACTCACAGTTTTATAGTTTTAGGTTAATTACATTAGTGGGGAAATGAGAACAAACATAGGATACATCTGATGTCTCTAATAAGGAATTTATAACCAAGTGAAACCTAAGTTGAATAGGTCAATCTCCTTCTAGGGCAGGATCATTCAAACAGAACTCTAAAGCGCTTATCCTTTACGTTGACATTATTAACATAATCAACCTTAGACAAACCTTAAAGGCCACAAGAAATAGTTTGGTCTTACAAAGATGTTCCATTATTTCAGGTTTGAAATAAAGGGTTAGGGTCAGGACTGAATAAGGCTCATTTGTAACCATCCTCATATAATGGGAGAGGATAAGCATCATTTTGGCAAGCTAGAGCTAAGCTGATATAATTAAAATCTCTGAGGTCATACTACTTGAGATGGCTGTGAGCTACAAACTTTCAGCAGAATTCACCAAGGACGAGATTTACTCCTTATGTAATAAAAGACTACAGAAGATTATTTTTCTAAGATGAAAGGAGAGATAACAAGATTCTTGCTTCAGGAAACAGACATCTCTTTAACAAGAAGCAGGCAGAGTGAATTTGGAATGTGATGCTAGGTTTTAAATGCCATTAGATTGAATTTATTGAATGCATTGCTGTTGATAAGTACCAGATAAAATACAATACATGTACCAACCGAAATCAACCTTGCCAAATCCCATGTCTGTCTATGTAATACATGCCGTTTGAATCTAAAAACAAAACTCTGTCCTTACCACCGCCTCCATGTGTGTAAGCTGTTTTGAATTTGGGCCTTATACAATGTAATATAATAATTACATAATGAGCAGTGGAGACATTATGTACAGGTATATTATGGAATAATTAAACGCAAGCGCTGAAGATGCAGCTTGTTCGTTCTGTATATGAATGCGCAAAGAAATTCTATGCTACTGACAACAGTGCCTTACAAAAGTATTCACACCCCTGGGCATTTTTTTTCCTATTTTGTTGCATTACAACCTGGAATTAAAATGGATGTTTATTTAGATTTTCATGTAATGGATATATACAAAATTGGTGAAGTGAAATAAATAAAATATCTCAGTATACATACACCTGTACTGAAAGGCCCCAACACTGCAACACCACCAAGTAAGCAGCACCACGAAGAGCAAGGAGCTCTCCAAACAGGTCAGGGACAAAGTTGTGGAAAAGTACAGATCATATATCTGTTATGAAATAAAATATGCAACATTTTGAACAACTCACAGAGAACCATTAAATCCATTATTAAGAAATTGAAAGGATATGGCACCGCAACATATTTGCCAAGAGAGGGCAGCTCACCAAAAATCATGGACCAGGCAAGGAGGGCATTAATCAGACAAAGATAACTCCACAGAGTTGATTGGAGTTTCTGTCCACGGGACCACTTTAAGCTGTACACTCAACAGAGCTGGGCTTAACGGAACAGTGGCCAGAAAAAAAGCCAACACCTCTCATCACCCTGAGAACACCACAGTGAACCATGGTGGTGGCAGCATCATGTGGTAGGGTTTTTTCCATCGTTAGGGACTGGGAAACTGGTTTGAAGGAATGATGGATGGTCCCAAATACAGGGAAATTCTTGAGGGAAACCTGTTTCAGTCATCCAGAGATTTGAGACTGGGACAGGGGTTCAACTTCGACCAGGACAATGACCCTAAGCATCAGTTGCGTACCTAAGGTGGGCAGGGGGGGTGGTCCACTCCAGATGCCACTCATCAGGGGGGGAGTTCCATTACAGTGTTACTAAAAAATTATAAAGGACACTTGACTAGTGGTTAAAATATTGGTTTACTGACTGATGCAAATACTTTTATGACATGATCACTTTAAAATAAAAATGTGATGTTCTGTTGCTATATGTTACGCACTAGCACCTTGGTTAAGTGTAAGGAAAGACTGAACAATGTTTACCTTACAAAATTGCTGGAACAAGAAAAGGATCTCCAGTGGAGGCGAGCAAAGAATTTTGTATTGTATATAATGGCTCAACTCATAAACAGCAGACATGCAACAAATCTATACATTCTTGTGAAAGATCAGACACTGTGTGTCGGGCTAAAGAATAAACTAATCTTTAGAAACATGGCAGCACTGGCTTTGTATGTAAGATGGCAAATATGTTAAGCATGATGAGAAAAAAAGCAGATGCAATTAGAGAACATATGTAAGAATGCCAGATGAGAACTGAGCACCACCCCTGGTTGCTGTGCTATGCTAAAAGAATACAGAAGGGTGACACTCTGAAATGAAAGTCATTAAAGTGATATTTTAGCAGCTATTTTTTCCAATTCTCAAAGTATAAAAAGAAACCTTCGAGCAGCCTAGTGAGTCACTGTGCAAACTGCATGGCGACAAGAAATCAGACGAAAATATCCTTGTCTATCAGGATCACAGATGAATCCACAGCACTGCTTATAAACTGTGTTTCTGGGAACCTGGGTGTGTATGCAAGTAACTGTAATTATAGACAACGGCATTCTGTGGCTCTTTAAAGTGGAGAGACATTCTATCCTTTACAAATAACTGTTCAGACTATTTTTTACATATTTTTACACCCACTTTTATGTAACAGCATTTTGTGACCCTGAAAAATGCAAAGCTTGTTCATACACAAAGATCACTTTTAATGTAACAGAGAATAAAAGGATACTTGTGATCAAAGCCATACCATATCCTGAACAGCCAAGCGCTTTCTGCCTTTGTTGAGCTCTTATTCTGGGATTCTGTCCTCTATAATGATAAATAAAAAAAAATGAAATAAAAATATAATATAATTAGTTGCAAACAGAAGTCTTTTTTTCCTACAATAACATTGTAAGCAAACATTTCTAAAATGTTTGCATCTCAGATAAAGCTTATCAGAACTGTGATTGGTAAGTTTGCTTTGCCAGTGACTATATTAAGCATGCCATTTTACCAAGCTACAAGGTGACAAACTGGGATTGCTCTTGATCAACAACTGGCCCTTCTGAAAATGCAAAGGCCATTAATAACCATGAGCTGAATAGAAAATGCCCTTATAATCAAAATATATTTATTATTTTTATTATTGTTTTATATAGCGCCATATATAGGATGTTGCATGAAAGTAAAAAAAAAAACAAATCTCACAACTGTGATCTGCGCCCATCTAGGCCTCCTTACAGGAGGTTGAGTTTACAATTTTTTTTAATAATTTGCTACAGTAATAGCCCTTTATTATGTATGATAAATAGTCGGTCTATTCTTTAAACTAATAAAGAATTTGCATTATGAAGGCCCAACCTGTACAGCAAGAAGGGCTTTGCTGATCCTGTATAAAGTACAAGTTGATCGGCGAGATGGAGAATCTTACATATTAACTCTGCATTATGGAGAGCCAGATTATGAAGTGGAAAAAACGAGCACAACAGCAACAGGGCCCCACCACACCCTATGTGGGCCTATGGGACCCGACAACTTTTCCGCAGCAAGACATTTTTTTGGGATAGATTTGTGGACAGAGAAGCATTTCTACACCTCTTGTTCTTCGTGGAATTCTGGCCTCTTGTTGCATTTTTGCAAAAGGGTGGAGTCAGAGAGACAGCCTCTTCTCATTCTTCCAATTGGGGGAGGGTGTGTCCAGAAGTTCTGCCTCATTGCGGAAGTGCACCGGGAGTACAGCATGAGAATCGTGTTTTTAACTAACCACAAAATTGCTAAACAATAGTTAATAAACATAATCACGTAAACAGATAATTGTATAGAGTTTCATGTATTAGATATAAAGATATAAAGATATAAAAGTAGGACCCTACTCTGGCCCTTCAAAGGGCATGAGGTGCCTTTATTCCAAGACTTCTCCCTCATTACTATTCACTTCAGAAGAGCACTTCACCCTATTACCTCCACCATAGGGGATCTCAGAATAGGGTTTCCCCTTTCAACTAAACCTCTGCCATGGCACTGTACCCTATGTCAGCCACATGCTGGACATTCTGAGAGTCTACTCCCAACATCTGAGATGTATAAGGGCAACTCACCTGCCTGGTCCCCTGGCCCCATGGAGGAATAGCTCTAAATGATCCTCATGGGAACCTAACTGGAGATCTCTCCTGGGAGCCAATCATTTTTTTTCTTTTTTATTCTGATCAAGATATAGCTCTCGTTCACCCACACATCATCTGGGTGCTGATGACAACTGTTATGGACCATACCCATCATAGCTCTCCCTCTCACCCTCCCATGGTCGGCCACCCAGATTTGTACCAAACTCAAGTCCCACAGTGTACTTTCTACCATAGACTACATTGATTTTCGTAGATAAACTCAGAGGTAACCTCACATTCATGTCCACACACTTGGCCCTGTTTGTTCGTCCCCTCAGATGTCTCGCTGCCATGAGCAGATTTCATGGGTGGTACCCTCCTGCAGGACTACCTCGCTCTGTATCCTATGTTTGGCGTGGCTTGCCTATAGAGCCCAACACCTCACATGCCATCCTGACAGTGGGTCACATTACTTGGCCTATGACTTATCTTGATTTGCAGTGTTTATGGCATTTTTCCTACAAGATTATTTTTTTTCATACAATGGTACAACTGCTGTGGGACTTATTCTTTTCTACAGCCAGCGCTGCCCTCTAGCTACCACCCAATATCGTTGCTAAACATAATCCTGAAAACTTTGGGGGTTATCGCCTGCAGGATCAATCGTGTACTGCCCAAGCTGATACAATACTATCAGAGCCCTTAACCTAATGCACCTGTCCAGTTCATCTGATCAAGGCTACCTACTACTATGCACAGATGCCAAAACTGGTCTTCGATACACCATTGTATATTCCTTCCTCTTTCTACTTGTGTTCCTTGCATCTATGATGTGTGAAAATATACAATGTAATGTAACCATGAAATTCTGCCATAACCTTGTTGCCATGTCCTCTGTGCAAGTTTCTCCTTTCTCTCTTCCCTCATTTGTTTTTCCTTTTCATCTGGATAACAAACAAAAACCTCAAACTTTGATCAACAAAAAATAAAACAGCTTTACTATAAAAGAACAACCTAGACTTAACAATTACTATTATATCATCTATGCTCGGTTATATAAATAGTGGGACAGCGCAGACCACTTGTGTCACTCATCAAGGCTGTAGCAAAGAAAACCATCTAGTGTTACAAATGAAGCAATTACAATTTCAGACAATGCAAACTATTGACAGTAGTTTGTAATTACCTCCTGGCTGTAGAAATTGGAAAATCTAGTATCACAAATTCTCTTGTAATTTAGCACTTTTTACAGGTGCGTATTAGGTTCAGCAAGATGGAGATCCAAACCATAATTTATTAAATATTATTTAAATATTCACATGACACAGGGTACTGGTCACAGATGGGTTAGAAAACGATGCCTATCTGCTATATTATCTGTCTAGATACAAGACCATTCTTTACAGCCATGCAGATCTTATGTAGTGTGTATTTTATGGTCGGCCTAATCAATAGTGCTTTTATTTGTCATCTAAGCCTCACTGGTATAAACTCCCATTAGGGAATTAAGGAATTACCGCAGTCCAGCTCTGGAATGGTATTTTGGGCCTGGCTGATTTATTATGTTTATTCATATGTTCATCACTCTAGTATCAATGCATTGTATCTTCATGTGTTGACTTGAAGATAACCCCCCTTGGTCTACAGTGATTAGTTATCAATTCTACCTGTTTAAAGGGTAACTCATTAAAGGATTAGTAAATGCTAGCTAAGAAGTGTACTGTACCTTTACCTAGATTTGTTCATTCATATTTATGAAAATTGTGCCTGATGTGACGATGCCTTAAGAATATTGACTGCTATGAGACGGCTGCTTAGCGAAGAATCATGGACATCACAGCTACACAGTAACAAGTCACCAAACTATGGGTTACATCTTAATCAAAGATGATTACTGAAATCAATGAAAAGCAATCATTAATATATATGGACATCAAACGGCCCATGTCACAGCAAAACAGTTGGACCAACTGCAGATCAGACCACACTTAGCTGAGCCTTGGTATCAGACAGATTAATTACAAAGTGATCAACAGCATGACGCCCGGAATAACCTATTTATCATGGTATTTTTGTTGTCTGTATCTGGAAAGCAAGAGTCAATAAGGCTTTGTTACATCTGTGTTCTGAGCACCACTGGGTGTGTAGCAACTTCTAGTGACAATGAAGACAATACCTCAGCTTTTTGTAAGCAATGCAGTGCATCTGCCCCAGAATCACAGGAAATTCAACACAGCTGCAGACAAGTAATGTTGAGACAAATTGGGTCTCAAAGCGTAACTTTAAGTTTATGCTGGGGTCTGATATGAGAACACAGAGCTTTTTGTTATTAAGAAATGAGATGTAATTTCAGAATGAAGGGAGTTTCTAAAAGACTGATGTGAGTTAGGGTCTGTTGGTTCCTATAGTGATAAAACCACTTCTCAAACTTTGCACCAGATTCACTTTTTACTTGTAATCTCCCTCAAAGAGTTTCATCTGTAGCTAGTTGATCGGCACCACAAATGTGTGACTTGCAAAAGTCATGAAAAGCGCACAGACAAAGGCTAAATATTTGAAATGGCCTGTATAAGTGCATTTTTCGCTTTTCTTCCTCTTTAGATCATTGTATCCAGATGGTTTGCGTTAGGATAAAATAGCGAGAGAAAGGAAGAAAAGTCAAGGAAAGTGGCATGTTTGCCTGGCGAGAGCTGGCATCGGCCCTGCTCCCCTCTAGGAAACGCTATTCACAGTTCAGCTAAAGAGAGTTTGTTGCTATGGATACTGATGTAACAGAGAGAATAGAAAAGGACTGAAAAGCTTTCACTGAGCATGGCGGTGGCAGGTTCACAACCATTCTGTTTTGCTAAATTTGCAATTAACCTCCTGACTTTCATTTTTTTCCCTACCATATATTGGTTTATTTCTCTCATACATATAACTGCATATTTTCCAAAAAAAAATGACACTCATTTTTTATTATGCTGAAAGGCAT
This sequence comes from Spea multiplicata, assembly GCA_009364415.1. Taxonomy (NCBI): domain Eukaryota; kingdom Metazoa; phylum Chordata; class Amphibia; order Anura; family Pelobatidae; genus Spea; species Spea multiplicata. The sequence goes on along the minus strand of VKOC01016703.1, from coordinate 11,802 downwards.
TTCACGTAAATCGAATGCTAAAAATGAAAGCAGGTCAGAAGCACTTACTGCTCTGGTAATGTGTGAATTTCTTTATTTGCCAGACACAGTTTACTTTATTAACGCAATACGTGTAGGCCAGGGCCTGCTGAGCACAATTCACAAGAGTAAATAACAGGTCAGGTTTCCAGGGCAGTACATAACTAATTAATTTGCTGTAGCTAAAATTAGAACTATGCTAATTGGTTTATGAGGTCCTAACAATAGAAGTCTTAAAATAAAAGAGATTTATTGCCGGATCTTTAAAAGACTTATCACGGAATGATTCTCTAACGTATCATTTACAAATATAATAATCTGAATTAGCAACGTGAATGAAGATGATTTATCAAGATAGATGGATGGATAGATTGATGAAGCTCATCTAGCTACTTCATAATGCACAGCTGTACCTAGCAAAAATGATGCTGTATTTATTTAAGTGATCTTTAATAAACTGTGGTTTTAATCTCCATCTTGCTGAACCTAATGCGCATGTGTAGCGTGCTACCTATGAATTACAAGAAAATGTGTGATATTAGATTTAAACTAGTGTCAGTAGTCTGCATTGTCCCACTGTGATATGTATGCTTCATGATTCATCCTTTTGTTATAGTGTTCCATAAAAGTACTTTTGAAGACCCCTAAATCACCCTTTTAACACAACACACAATCCTACCAATTGGCTCAATGTTGAGTGTCATGTGGGGGCCACGCGGTGAGGTAGACAGGAAGTTTACCCCTACCTCCAACCACGTCCCTCAACAAAGGTGTTCTGCTCCGGACACCAAAAATGTTATGCCGTATGGTCATTATTAAACCTGTGCATTTGGACTCGTAAGATCTTTATTGTTAAAGAGTTTTGACAATTTAGTACGTTTGTATGAATCTCTGATAACGAGAAGGACCCTCAATGAAAAAGACAAATGGCAAGACCTCAGAAACTTTAAGATTCATTTGTTTGCTTGCTGTAGCTGAGTCATCTCTCTTTCACACATTTTTGGGGAGGTTGCCAGTTAATTAGAAGAGGTTACTTTTGTTAAACAAGCTGTGATTGGCATTTCAGCAATGTTCCCAGAAAATATGGTTAGGATTCAATGTGGGTACATTGGTGTTAAGCATCCAGAAGTCAAACAAATCTAATAGGTGCTGCTATTAAGTATTAGCAAAAGCAAACGCCACAGGAAACAATCAGGTTGCAAGAGGTTACATAAAGCATAAAAAAGGCTACAGTTAACCATTGCAATGTCAGAGGTATCTAGTACTACTGAAAAAACCCTACCTCAGGTCACTCTGAAACTTTTAAATAATAATCTTTAAAAAACTCCACCAAAACACCAACGTATAATAGTTACAAAGATTAGAAAAATAAAAACCCTCAAGGGTTCTGTGTACTTATCCACATATCCACCACCCTATCGGTAAAGTAAATGTTTCTTACATTAAGTAAAACTTTCTTACATTAAATAAAAGTAGAAATCTCAAGGGGTTTCGTGGACCTCGAGCTACTAGAATCCACTAGTCTCCACTAATGCTTTTGGAGCAGCAAAAGATTCCCCACAATTACCCAATAGTGGCTTGAGTGGCTTGCCTGACTCAGCTGCCCTAAAATCTGATATAATCTTAATTTAACCACAACTATTTAAACTAACAGGGAGCAGTGTGTGACATGTATTAAGTGTAAACCATTTAGCCCAACTCTCTTCCCAGTGACCATCCACACTGCTTTGGTGTGCTTAATGACATATTGGTAGAGGCTATAATAAAGTGAGGGGATTTAGGCATGCATGGGATAGGCAGATTAGCCAAAAGTACAGTAACCATACAACAAATCACCCTTCCTATGTCAACAAACTTTAATTGATCTTACCTGAAAACTACGTTTCATGCTATTAAATTATTGTTTGTCTCTTCTTAAATAGTTTCTGTCTGCAGTTTTAATGTATACTCAAAATTTAAATAAATATTGATTAAGCAAATAACAAACACTAGAGAGACTTTGTAACTGTAGGGTACTTACAGTACAAATAAACACAGAGAATAGGATATCGAGTCTCCAGACAAATTAATCTCCAGTAGAAGATGATGGATAACATGAGATTCAAAGTTAATAAAACTGCCTATTTCAACCACAACATTACACACAAATCACATAAAAAATGAAACATATGACATTATAGTACAGTTGGGATAAACAATAGAAAAAAACACTACCAAACTTGAGATGGCCAGTCATTGTGTTACTTGAAATATACTGACGGCATTACAGTCTAAGCTTAAGCATAAGTTGTAACATAGTGTTTTACAGCTCTCGCATAAGGCGGCACTTTTTTTTGTTAAACAGAAGAGAGAGAGGGGCGCTGAGTGGTTTTCACTTACCAAGTTGTCAGTACCTGCTCGGTGCCCCTCTCGCTCTCCTCTGCGAGCCCTCTAGCTCGGTCTCGACTTGTAATGCTGAGCGCCAGAAGATGATGTCATTTCCGGCACTCAGCATTACAAGCCAGCCCCAGAGACCGAGCAGGGAGACTCGCCGCAGGACTGCTGAAAGGCAAGTACAAGGGGTGGGGGATAGGGTAGATAATAGGGAGGGAGAGGAAGGGTAGATAATGAGGGGGGGCAGGATAGATAATGAGGGGTGGCAGCATTTTAAACTTCGCCCCAGGCGGCATTTTGTCTTGGGCCGGCCCTGGTTTTAGAGAAGACATATTTTAAACAAATTACTTGTATTTACCATCAGTGTTATTTTTTAGAACACTTCATACACATTGTTAGTTATGGCAGCATACACATCCCTTTGCTTTCCTTGTTGATTTGGTCACATGATCATGCCAACATAATGATAATCAGAATGTCACATGTGAATGCTTAATGTTAACAATAATAACATGAAAATCCATATTCCCAGCATATGATACATCTGAAAAAGGCTTGCAAAGATACCTGGATAAGCAAAAACATAGCCTTCTGATGACTCTAATATCACATTGTTCACATTTGTTCAGAGTACTGTAACTTAATCAAAGACTGTCATTGTGAATCATTGTATGTCTATGAGAACATCAGAATTCTAGTCATTAATAATAATTGGGCTCTTGGGAAACATTTGTCACAAATTAGGTGCTGTGAATTAATGGTAAACTAATTATTCTTAATATCAAATCCAAAGCATTCATTTATCATTTATGACTTTGGCCATACCTTTTGAGGTTCTTTGTTGTCTAACAATTCCTGCAGTTGGCTCCACTTACAAAAAAAAGTACACATCTTAACTAGGACAGGGAATCAGAAAATACTTCTCAGAACCGTGTGAGATCATAAATTCAGGTGGAATAGAGATTATTACCCTGCCACTGTAAACTCCTAAGGTTGTAATTTTTTGTTTTTGTAACTTTTTTTTGTAGATCTTCCACATATTCCTTTGTCAGCAAATCATCTGCATATGGAGCAACAGTACTTGAGCTATAGCTACATTATGATGTCACTGGATTCATATTTACATAGGTCATTTCACTTTAAATTCATTCAACAATATTGAACTGAAACCTCAACACTTTCTTTTCATACATTGTGTTAATGCAAGTAAAAGCAACATAGCGTTGGGCAAGTATCAAAGTGCTTTTAAACTGCATTTCACATTTAAGAAAGGAATTATGTTTTTCCTTCTTCCAAAGCCTAAATATTTTTAATCTTATGTCTATTTATGTCCAAAAAAGTTGTTGTCACAAATGTGTAGCGTATATTTTCTGCTGCTTCCTCCTCATCTTGTCACTCCCAGAAAAACTCATGAAGAATCCAAAGAGATGTAATGCCAGCATCAGAAAGACATTTGCTAACTATAATACACACCAGTCATTGTTTCGGTTTCTATGGCAATAACCTATCAGTGCATGTTTTGTGTCATATGACAATTAAGTGTTCCCGGCAAAATATGAATGAGGCAAATTTGTTCCAGGGGCTGAACATTCAAGTACAAAGAATGGTGTTTCTGATATAAAAGTGGTTAATTAAGCAGGGTATGTGAAACAGTACCTCCTGCTTAAACACGGTGAAACAATTTGATTTCTAGAGCTACTCATTATATGTCAGCTGACATCTTATATATTGACTTAAAATGACCAATGTTGCCAGTTCCCATTTGTTTTCTTCAAACTAACCTGATCCGCAGATTCTCCTCTCAAGTCCTGGTCTGGGTCCACACCAACCCTGTTCAGAAACAAACTAAAGTTAGTATTGTAGTCTACTGTAACACTAGTATAATGTAGTACATACAGTATAAAAAAAAGCAGAAATTTGAACATCATTATTGTGTATAATATACAATATTGAATCTGCAGTAAATATAGATTGTTATTATTTGGCACACAGACAAATCTAGGATTAGAAGTGAATCTGATGTTTTAAGGGCTATTAGAGATTAGAGAGATCAATATAAGATAAAGCAAAAGTAAAATGTTATGGTGAGGAATTTCCTCTGACCTTCATAACTGATAAAAGGTTGAAATAAACCTATTGTTGAAGCAAGTTACAATTTTGTAAAACGGATGTGTGTATTGATCTAAATGTTTTATTAAATCATTTAAATCATGATTAATGTTAAAAAACATTATCTATGATGAAAGGTACCATGTCACCCAAATTAATATTCAACCGTTAATTGCTGGGTTTTTAGAAGAGAAGAGCCAAAAAACAAACATTAGGATTTTATATGACATGGTAAGTGCTTAAATTGCATAGCAATTTCTGAGTGGGTACATTTAATAGCGAAAATAGCACGTTTGTCTCGTTTCAATCACTTGGAAGGCCACGTAACAGCAATTTAAATCACATGAACGTTGCATCAAGTACTTTTATCCAGTGAAATGTGTGTAGTTAGTGGTGTCATTAATATGAAAGTGTGTTGTATGAATCACAATTGTTTTAATAAGGTTGAAAATGTGGTTGGAATTTGCACGAAATACAATTGTGAACAGTTCTAACATGTGGACTTTTATTAAAGTCATACAGAGATAGCATTAATCTTGTAAATCCTCGGTCTGAGGCAATCTAAGAGGTTGGAGGATTTATAAGAGTAGTCCAATTAGACTAGATTTAGACAGATTAAGAAGACCATGTTGGTCATTTTTTTTCAGGCCATATATATATATATATATATATATATCTCATATTTCTAACCAGCACATGTAAATTGTAGTCTTTGCTACATCAAGGTCAAGGTTCCATCTAGCTGATGGAACCTTGGTCTAAGGATAGCCCTAAGAGAAAAGATCTTCAGCCCATAATAGTCCCTGTCAGTTGGGCCTCCAGATGCCATCACTGTCAGGACATCTGCTGCTTCTGTCGCCATACCTGTCATAGTCCAGACCTTATCTTTTAGAGATGCTGTGGAATTATCTCAAGAGAGACATTCACAGCAGACCTCCTAAGTATATGGCTGAGCTTGACCAGTTCTGAAATACCTCCTGAATGTTGTCTGATCCACAGCTATGAGAAGCTTTTGTTTGAGGTTATTGCTACCAAAGGAGGTTCCACAGTCATTAAATCCGAGGGTTCACTTATTTTTTCTTTAATTGATTAGTTCAAGAAAGACATGAAGATTATCATTGTTTGTGTGTTATTATCTTAAGAACATTGTGTTTGTCTGTAATTGTTACTTAGATGTAGATCAGATCACATTTTATAAACAATTAACGCAGAAAATCTGGTAATTCCAAAAGGTTTCATCTACCTTATCTTGCCACTGTACTTTAAGATACTATGCAATCATATCAAGCGTGCATATTGCTAAGAAATCGAGAATCCCAGAAAACATGGTATAAAATTGGTACAAAAAATAATAATCTACACTCCAAATGTAATATACAGAACCATGCTAGACTGGGCTAGAATTCATGGTAACATATACACTGCAGGGTTTTTTTGCGTTTCTATATGTGTTTGCATGCGCTTGTGTTTTCTCTAATATATGCTTTTTCCAGTCTGAAACTACCTCCACATCAGACAGCACCACATTGGACTATCATTTGAAAATACTCATTGGACTCATAGTCCAAACACATTGTTTCCACTGCATGTGCATTGGGTGCTTTTTTTTTTTTTTTTTTTTAGCAGACCTTGGTCTGTTTTTTTCTTATATTTTGGCGATGCCCTGTTTATAACGGATTAGATTACAATAATGAACCTGATTATAATAGAATGTCTTATCTAATCTTGGATTTTTTTTATTCTGAGTACATTGACGCATGTTCCCAATGAAAATGTCTTGCCAAATGCATGTTTTTGGGATGAATTAATTTCTATGAAAGAAATAATTGTGAAATCTTGTTTCTTAGCAAAAGTGTCTGTTCCAGATTATTAAATCGTGGGCAAAACAAAAACCAAGATATGTATACAAACAGTGTATACAAACATGTGTGTATATATATATATATATATATATATATATATATATATATAAGACGCGTGAAAAAGAAAGTACACCCTTACTGCTTCCATAGAAAGTAAGATACAAAGTAACAGACAGGTGTTGCTAATGAAATTCCCTTGATTAAGTGATCATCAGCAAGTGTGACCACCTCTAGTCTGGAGCATTCAGGTGTGTGTTAACACAATGTCAAAAGGGAAAAGACATGAGCAATGATCTTATAGAAGCTGTTGCTGAACATCAATCTGGGAAGGGTTATAAGGCACTTTCAAACCAATTTAAAGTTCATAATTCTACGGTGAGAAAGAATTATTAAAAAGTGGAAAAAATTCAAGACACTTCCCAGCAGTGGACACCCGAGCAAACTCACCCCAAGGTCAGGCCGTGGAAAGCTCAGAGAAATTGCAAAAAAACCAAAAGTTACATCTCAGACCCTAATCTTAAATGTTAAAATTCAAGACAGTAAAATTAGAAAAAGACGTAACAAGTATGGTTTGTTTGGAGCGGTTGCCAGGAGAAAGCAGGCTTTTGTTTGCAAAGTTGCATCTGAACAATTCACAAGACTTCTGAAACAATGTCCTTTGGACAGACAAGACCAAAGTGGAGATGCTTGGCCATAATACCCCCTTAAGGACAATGGGCGGTCCCTAAACCCATTGAAAACAATGCATTTTGAGCCCGTACATGTTCGGGCTTTGTCATTAAGGGGATACACAGGGCCATGTTTGGCAAAAACCAAACACAGCATATCAGTACAAACACCTCATACCAACTGTCAAGCATGTTGGTGGAGGGGTGATGATTTGGGCTTGTTTAGCAGCCACAGGACCTGGGAACCTTGCAGTCATTGAGTCAACTATGAACTCCTCTTATACCAAAGTACTCTATAGTCAAATGTGAGGCCATCTGTCTGACAGATAAAGCTTGGCTGAAATTGGGTCATTCAACAGGACAGTGATGCCAAGCCTACCAGCAAATCTATAACAGAATAGCTGAAAAGGAAAATAATGTCGCAATGATTCAGTAAAAGTCCAGACCTCAACCCAACTGAAATGCTGTGGCGGGACCCTAAGAGAGCTGTACATAAACAAATGCCCCATGAACCTCAATGAACTGAAGCAACATTGTAAAGAAGAGTGGGACAAAATTCCTCCACAATGATGTGAGAGACTGGTAAAGTCACACAGAAACAGATTACTTCAAGTTATTACTCTTAAAGGTGTTTCTACAAGCTATTGAATTATAAGGTGTGTTTTTCACACAATTTGGATTTATTTTTGTTGAATAAAACATTATACAGGGCCATCCTTACATGGGAAGCAAGGGGCACTTTGACAAGGGGTGGCAACATAGATTGATAGAGAGAAAAAAAACAGTTTCTGCACCTATTTTCTCCACAAATATATATATGCATTATTTTTGAACGTGAGAGGGCGTGAGTGAGAGTGTGAGTGAGAAAGTTCAGAGCATGAAAGAGATAATGTTTTAAATCATGATACAACATAATGGATGTGGGTGTGTTTTTTTGGGGGGCAGCATTTTATCCTTGTACTCGACCCAGCCAGCACAATGTTTTGGGCTGGCCCTGGCTGTATACCTACTTTGTCCAGCACCCCAGACAAGAGTGTGGTTTTGTCATATGTATCATTTTTTTCCATATACAAAGGGTGTTTTATAATAATGTTGCCTGGCTCAACATTATCCTAAACACTTCACTTATGATGATCTCCTTCTGACCCAGAAAGATCAGTCTCCTTAGGTAGAATTAATCTAGTTCCTCTGCAGTACTTTGCCAACAGGCTGCAGGTTGTGACTGATTATGTGTAAAAAGCTTGTGATGGGTTTATTATTGACATTGCTGAGAAAACACAACTCATTTCGTGTGTTAATTTAAAAAACGGCAGTACTTGATGTGAAAAGCGATTGACTGAGACACGTGTTAGAAGTCCCAATTCCTTCCTGAACTTAAGCTTGCTTTTACTGTTTTAATGTGAGATTAAATATCTCTCAGATGTTTATATAGCTATATATATATATATTTTATTTATTTATTGTAGTTTTAATGTGCATCTAAAAATGTACAACCAACCAAAAAATAAACCTCTCTGTGTAGAAGTTTAATTGATTGCAATTTAGCATATTGAGAAAATCATCTTATCAGATGAAACATTCAAGGGACAGTTTAGTGCCCCTGACATACTATAGAAGAATGTAGCTTTCTTTTGATACCATTTCTAGATGTATAGTACAACATTATTATAAATAATACATTTAAAAAATGAAAATATTTGAAACAAACCCATATTTTGTGTACTATTCTTTTGATAATTACAAGTTCAGTTGACCAAAATACCATACCCTTTTTCAAACTTCATTTGGGACTGCTTAGCAGCTCACCAGCTCAAAATAACTTTCATTTTCATTGATTTTTTCCACCAAATTTTCCATATTACTTAGGATTGTTTGCAACTGCAGGGAAACCCACCAAAATGTATTTAGCTGTATCTCCAGATACATAAATATCCCACATGCACCACCTTTGGGTGATATCGCTGTGTTTTTGCAACACAGAAGATATGCAATACATACTGGGGTGTTGTTTAGTAGTGACATATACCAGGAGCTGTAAATTCATACTTAAAGTAGAATGTGTGCGAATAAAGCACAAAAATTACTACCACGAGCTCTGACAGAGGCTGGTGGTATAATTAGTGCATGGGAAGTGTTGAAATACCAACATTTGAAATAACCTAGTTTTCAAACATATATGGTTTGATGGGGATAAATTGAATAGGACGGTTTCAAAGATGTCCCAAATAGGACATGGGCCCGGTATGAACAGATTTGAAACAAACGGGTTTAAAATAGCAAAAAAAATTACCATACTTTATTTTTTTATAGTAAATTATATTATCAAAATAATGGTATAAAAAAGCCCTTCTGGTCCTGAAAAAATGTAACTTGTGTGGGTACATTAAATGAGAAAGCAGAAAATTACAGCTAAACACAAACACTGCAGTAATGTTAAAAGAGTCATAAAGGGTACAAAATGTAAAAAGATACCTTAAGGGGTTAATATGCATTTTTCCAAAACAAAAAAACAAAACACGTGACACAGAAATTATAGCTGTACATCCTTGTTTCTCCCTGATCCAAAGTGTCATTCCACTTATTGACTGCTTAAGCTATCAATCAGCGGCAGTGTGTGCTTCCGAAGAAATCAATGTCTTGTCACTGATTGACCGCTTAAACCTCCAATCAGCGGCAGGAAAGTGCTCCTATTAAAATCAAAGGGAAGACTGCACACTGGCGGTGTACATCACAGCCAGCATTGGAGCTGACTGGATGTGAGTATATCTCGGCTGAATAAATCTCCTGTAGGTCATTTAGCTGCTGGGGGTGGGGGCAAATGCATTCAAGATGGCTGGAATGTCCCTTTAAGCTGCCATGGAGCATGATGGGAGACAAACCAGCAGAAGGAGAGAACAAAAGTATGTTTAATTTTGTCAATCAGTATGCTTGTTTCCATTTAGTTTAAAGTTTATGAATATTTTTATACATATTTTCCTAATTTCCTGTCTTGAACGTTTCTCCCTTCTTCTCCCTCACACCTTTCAAATGCTGTCTGACCCAACATCAACAACAATTCCCCCTTAAAAATGTCAGTTTGTTTTGCAATTGAATTGTTCACATTATAGATCACATTAAAGGTGGAAAAAGTCCTGATATGATTTATCTTTGTCTTATTCCTTAACATCACAAGAACCTGGCATTTTAACAGGGGTGTAGACTTTTTATATCCACTGTATAATATATTGTTTTTATTTTATTTTTAGTGTACAGAACCGTAAAATGCAACACTGTTACAATCTCAAGAATTTATTTTTGTGTAACATTGTTCTATTTTACTAATTATCTACATTACGTAGGCTGTGAATTCGATCACCATTTGAAATACAACCATTCCCCAGAAGTTTGGACAAATTACTTATCTGATTGGATCTCATTTCCCTAAATACAGCTTGTACAACTTAGAGTTATTTAAAAATGACTTCCGTCTAGGGGCGCTTGTAACGACCGATCTCAGTAGCTCAATACAGTATACACATATGGCATCTTTATATATATATCTTAATTTTAATTTCAGCTATTCCTGAAACAAGTAATTCGATGTTAACCATCTGCATCATACTACACATAAACTGACCACTCTGCCTTTAAGTGATAACAAGATTTTTTTTCTACAAGGATCATTCATCCATCAAACAAAAACCTGCAAAATCTACTGTCAGAGCTCTGGAGCAAAACAGCCAGTGGCGTCGCTACAGGGGGGCAAGGGGGGGATTGCCCCCCCTAGGTTAATCCTTGCCCCCCCTGTTGCCCCCCTGCCGAATTTGGAATAAAGTCGCAATGCGACTTTAAATCCCGTTTTTTTATTTATTTATTTAAATTTGGAGGAGAGAGAGAGGATGCAGCCCGCGTAAGATCGGCAGCCAAGGCAACCGATCTTACGCGGGCTGCACCTCGAGCCCTGCTACTTACCTGTGGGAGGGTCTTCTGCAGTGCATACAGGAAGCGGAAGCCAGACGAGAAGGCAGAGGGAGGCCGCGCCCCCTGCTGAAGTCTGTGAGCGGCATCGAGGAGCTGCAGTGCAGGTAAGGGGGTGGGGAGGGTGTTTGAATGAGTGGGGAGGGTGTTTGAATGAGTATGAGTGGAACCTAGGCATGATGGGACTGGGATTGCTGCTAGCAATCACACTCCTATCATGCCAAGTCAGCCAGTACATGCTGGGGGCAGCTAGCTAGGTTTCAGCATGTACTGGCTGACTTGGCATGATAGGAGTGTGATTACTAACAGCAATCACAGTCCCATCATGCCTAGGTTCCAGCATTTACTGGTTGGATGTGTAAGTGCTGGAACTAGGCATGATGGGAGTTTGATTGCTGTTAGCAATCACACTCCTATCATGCCAAGTCAGCCAGTACATGCTGGGGGCAGCTAGCTAGGTTTCAGCATGTACTGGCTGACTTGGCATGATAGGAGTGTGATTGCTAACAGCAATCACAGTCCCATCATGCCTAGGTTCCAGCATTTACTGGTTGGATGTGTAAGTGCTGGAACCTAGGCATGATGGGAGTTTGATTGCTGTTCGCAATCACACTTCTATCATGCCAAGTCAGTCAGTACATGCTGGGGGGCAGCTAGCTAGGTTTCAGCATGTACTGGCTGACTTGGCATGATAGGAGTGTGATTGCTAACAGCAATCACAGTCCCATAATGCCTAGGTTCCAGCATTTACTGGTTGGATGTGTAAGTGCTGAAACCTAGGCATGATGGTAGTTTGATTGCTGTTAGCAATCACA
>VKOC01016702.1:0-117782 GCA_009364415.1 Spea multiplicata | reverse complement strand
GACTGAGGGTTAATTTAATTAATTTAATAAGGTTAACTTAAGGTCCAGTAAGAGGTAAAGGAGGGTAAACTAAGGGGAATGTAAATCCTGGGGGCAGTGAAGATTAACCCTGTATTTATTCATAAAAGTATTGTGTCTGTGAACGATTCTGCAAATCTGTGGGCACTATGGCATATCAGGGGGTATAAGGCAAATCTGGGGAGGACGGAGTGACATATCTGGGGGTATAAGGTATATAGGGTAAATAAGACATATGTGGGGAGGGCAGTGTGGCAAGCCTGGGAGGCAGCATGGTAAGCCTGGGCTCAGATGTGCATAACTGGGGGGGCAGGTTGGGAAATTAAATGCATTTTTATCAAAGTTTTTTTTATTCTGCTGTTTGTTTTTAACATCCTACATTACTTTATTAAATTATTTGAAATAAATTTACATTTTTTCGAACAACTAATCGTTAATGAAAATAATCGTTAGTTGCAGCCATACTCCAAACCTTGTTCACCATTTCTAGATCCCTGGACTTTTGTATCATCAAGACTGCTAGCTAGTTGCATGAAAACCAAACTGATAGCCAAAATAGCCTTAAGCCTCTAGATGTTCAATTTCTCTCTTCCAACTTTTTTCTCCTCTTTTCTATCTTTTATATAAACTTGGTGTCATACCGTCTAAAAGGTGATCTGAGATCTAGAAGTCAATGTATTTACGACATGTCGTCCCTCTTTATGGACACATACAAAGTTACATATCTAGAGATGTGGAAAGATTTTTGCTTTATTTTATTACACATACATTACCATACAACACTTTTTGCGACAATGTATTAAGATCCGGAATTGTGATGTCAGAGAGACTTCTGATGGTATCCCTTGTGCATGCCTATTGTTACAACATAAAACAGTAAAATTAGAGAAAAAGCATTAGTGTGTTACAGTTCCTTTTGGGCTTCGGCCCAGATCTTTTGGAACCTAGCAACTCCCCTGCCAAAACACCACACAACAGGAAATGATGTCATATTCTGCATATCCCTCAATGTTTCAGGAGTCCAAATTAGGACACCTGTGTTGGAGGTGTGACAAGAGGGAAGGAAGGACAGGGCCAGAACATGGGGTCAGTCCCAGAACTGAGCAGTGCAGGAAACGTGCCCAACCGCCTTTCACAAACAGCCATCTTGGAACAGGCAAGGCAATGCGGTAGCTGCAGTTTCGGCGTGAGCTGTGTGGGTGCGAGTCCCATATCTAGAATATTGGGAGGTATGGCTTCCAACACATGAGCTGGGATATGGCTCTGTTATTTCACCACGTAACAAAGCTTACACTAGCCTATATATGTATATTATAAGTTGATTTATATTGCACTATATAATTTACTTTGACTATGCGGCACGCACTGTTTCTAGAACAGCTAAAAAAAAATATTTACAACAAATAGACCAGATAACGTCACGTTTCCTAGAAGTAACTGCTCTGTGACTTCTCAAGCTAAAAGCACCAAATAACCCTTTTCATAACATGCAAGTTCAGCAAAACATGCCCTGAGCTGTTTTGTCTGACTTTGCTTGTTGACGCTTAGTAATGGGAAGAGGCTGGTGCTCATAGGATAATGTATGCACACCCAGAAAAAAAAGCCAGAGCTTATTTAACCACACAAACCTGCTAGTTCAGGTTCAGGAGCAAATAACTGGTGCCCTGGAGTCGACTTGTGTGTGTGTGCTAATACATTTGGGCAGGCTGTTCAGCTACTGTGACCTTTTACCCAAATAATCCCCGTCAACAAAAAAAAAAAAGAGATGTAACGTATTAGCTTTGGATGTATGGAATGCTTATATTGCATTCATGTTCAACTGGTGGCGACCTAGACTCATTCCAGAATAACCAAAAGCACTCGATATAATTGTAATGGTTTCCAACCACATACACGGTAATTGGGGGCTTTTTACAGACACTTATTGTTGAAGGACAATTTAAGAAACACAAATCATTCAAACGTGAATTACCTGTTTTTAAAGTTTTATTTTCTATACAGCGCTCGTTCCATCTTGAGTGGTGGAAGCCGTGTTCGGAAAATCGTAAAAAGTTTTATGAAAGTGCATAAAAACCCGCTATGTAAAATAAAGTTAACAGTGTTAAAATAAAAATATAAACAAGCACTACAAATACAGTTGTGTATCTGTTCCTTTGCAGGTCTAAACAATTAGGTAAATACAACAGATGAACAACACATGGCTTATTACACCATGTCATGATTTATGGGAAAAAAAGCCAAAAGGGAGAAGCCTGTGTGAAAAACTAAGCACACCCTCACTGCCTCCATAGACATTAAGATCCTAAGTAGCAGACAGGTGCTGCAATTTTATTAATTGACCATGTCTATAAAAGTCAAAGTTTTAGTAGTTTGCTGGTCTGGAGCATGCAGGTAACACAATGCCAAGGAGGAAAGACATCAGCAATGACCATCAATCTGGAAAGGGTTAAAAGGCCAATCTCCATTGGCAGACAGTTGCCAATCTTCCCAGGAGTGGACGTCCCAGCAAATTCAACCCAAGATCAGACCGTGCAATACTCAGAGAAAGGCCTCAGTTAGCATGTTAAATGTTAAAGTTCATAACACCACAATCAGAAAGAGACAGTACAAGTGTGGTTTGTTTGGAAGAGTGAGCAGGAGAAAGCCTCTTCTCTCTATAAAAGAACATGGCAGCGTGGCTCAGGTTTGCAAAGTTGCTTCTGAACAAACCACATCTGGAACAATGTCCTTTGGACAGACAAGACCAAAGTAGAGATGTTTGGCTATAATGCGCAGCATCACGTTTGGTGAGAATCAAACACAGCATATCAGAACAAACACCTCACATCAACTGTCAAGCACGGCGGTGGAGGGGTGATAACTTCTAGAGTCAAATGTGAGGCCATCTGCCGAACAGCAAAAAGATGGCCGAAATTGAGTCATGCAATAGGACAATGATCCCAAGCATACCAGCAAATCTACAACAGAATGCCTGACAAAGGTGTTGCAATGGCCCAGTCAAAGTCCAGACCACAATCTGATTGAAATGCTGTGGCGGGACCTTAAGAGAGCTGTGCATAAACAAACAAGAACAAACCTCAACGAACTGAAGCAACACTGCAAAGAAGAGTGGGCCAAAATTCCTCCATAACAATTTGAGAGACTGATAAAGCCATAGAGAAAACAATTACTTCAAGTAAAGTTCTACAAGCAATTGAATCAAAAGGTGTATTTAGTTTTTCAAACATGGCTTCTCCATTTTGGCTTTATTTTTGTTGAATAAATCATGATACGTTGTAGTATGTCATGTGTTTTTGTATTTACCTAATTTTTAGATCTGCTAAGGAACAGGTGATTGTTATGTACTGATTTGTAAAACTATAGAATTCAAAGAGGATGTACTTTCCTTTTCATGTGACTGTATATAATAAAAAGTCTAACAAAAAGAATCAGTCCACAAATAAACTTTAATTTAATTATGGCCAAAATCTATATGCACTATACATAATACAGCCCATCTGAGGACAAGAAAACCTGGTTAATGTCTACAAATAGTGATATTTTAATCGGTGGTGGTATCATTTAGGGCTACTAAACTGTAGCATTTTTACCTTTATTACTTCTTTTGCTTTTGAAGACCACTTAAGGAATGAGATTCCTTAAGTGGTCTTCAAAAGCAAATTAAGTGATAAAGCTAAACTCTGTAAGGAGGGGAGAGTTGAGAAGCTTTCAGTCTGGAGGACAAGCCCAGGCAAATGCCCCTAACTGTCCAAACCTGTCTGGCAGACAATGTGTCCAAATAATATCACCAAATCTGCCACCAACAAGGATCTAGCCAGGGTAAAAACACTGCCTACTGTTTGTAGAAACTTGGAAGTAAAGCACAAAACTGTTAGATCAGGGCAGCCCATGGGGCAATTTTGTTCTACCCTGACCAATTTGTCTCGACCCATGCACAATCCCTGATGAGCCCCTTAGAATAATTATGGGCCCTAAGCAACTGCTTAATTGTTATTGTAGCACCTCTTCCGCTTAGCTCCTTAGATCAAGGTTGATGGTCTATCAATAAGGAAAGCCAAGTAGATATTATCGACAGGAAACCATTTTTTCCTAGGGTGCTCATGGGTTTATGTGGTATTTCATGCCAAGAGATAGTGCCTTATTCACAAAGGTGAATGTGGCCCACAAAATTTGAGACCCACCAGTAGTATTTCCAAGAACCCAAGTCAGTAACGTCACCTCCTCAGCCAAGTATGGTGGCAGGTGCTAGAAAACCAAATACACTCCCATGGGATATTCAGTATGTGGCTGAAGACATTTACAGTGCTAGTGAACGAATGTAGCAATATCTTGTAACACAAAAACACACACACACACAAAACAAAGCAAGGCGTGTTCGTAGCATGCGGTCTGCCATGTGATGTGTCAGTGCGTTGATATTGTTGCAGACAGGATTGGAAGGATTTGCTGACTGAACAGTCTAGACGATGCACGGTTATGAAAAAAAGGTGTTAGTGCAAGGTATGGCATGTGATCACCGAGAACCAAAACAAGTCTGACTCATGATCATATTCCAGGACAGGGTGTCTGATTTTTATTTCTGTTTATTTCTCAGCTCTTGGCCTCGCTGCCTACTAAATTAATTCAACCTGCTGAAAATAAAGATTTCTAAAGTTCAGCTAATTTACGACACATGCAAAATATATTTTTTCCCCCAGCACTATTCCTATCAAAACCCTTTGACTGATGGAAAAACAATATAAATAAGAATATATCTATGATAAGTTCCACGATTACTAGTTCTGACTTATTTTGAAATGGAAGAGAAGTTTCACTCAGCAGAGACATCAAGCTCGTCCAGGGATGTTTTGAGTTCCCCTGAAAAAGATCTTGGCTGCATTGTGCAGGGCTCTTGGATATGGCATCACATAAAGGCACATACAATTTGCATACCTGAAGTATTGCCATATATCACCCAGAGTTTACTATGGTAGATAACAGTCTCTTTTACACTAGAAACATTTCCTATTTCCTCAAGTAGAGGCCTCCAGTTATTGGTTAAGGAGAAAGGAAACGAGGGGAAAAGCCAACAAAACCAGAAATGGCCAGCATATTGAATGTCCGGCCAGCATATTGAATGTCCGGCCAGCATATTGAATGTCCGGCCAGCATATTGAATGTCCAGCAGTTCTACCCTCTGCTCGTTCACAACAGGAACTAGACATTTCCTTTCAGGAACTTCGGTTCATTAAACAGGCCTTATAGTGTCACACTAGTGCCGGGTGCTTTCAATGAGAGTGAAATTGCTGGGACACCAAAACACTTAAAAAAAACAGTTCCCAGAGGATCCCTAGGAGGTCCATAAGTTAGCATTATACACTGTAAGCCACAAGTCCAGTAACATGGTCCATAATTAGGTTGTTTTTTTTAATTTAGAAAAAAAGAGACATCTCATTCAAGAGACCATCTCAACCACAGACAACCAAGGTACATCATTATAATGACATGTAGAGAGAAAAGCACTTGAAAAGGCACTGCAGCACACTCATTCCTTTCTTAGAACACACGGTTACCCTCTTTACCCTTGTAAATCTCTAAATGTGGAGGAACGTTTGACAGGGTCCCTAACTGTTGGATACAATCCTGGAAACAATTCAGTGCTTCTAGCAGAAGGGAACACAAGACTAAGAAATATATATATAATTATATATATTATTTATCTTAATTAAAATAGGATTAAAATGATTTAAATAGCGGTCCCACCATTATCTTAAATAAGTCGAAGGTACAACTTTTCTACACAGGCATCCCATTCCTTTATCTACTATGAGAGGCACAGGTTCTTCTATTATCCTAAAGCAAACATTTAATGAACACTTTGTGTTAACATTTTCCACGTACCGTCTTTTGTACAGTATAAAGATATCTAGTGAATAGTATTCCGAGCATCTAAAAGACATTGTCCACATTCACATCAGGATGATCAAATTTTATTTGCTGCTAAATCTTGTGTTTGCTTGGTGGTTGAAGGCTTGTATAGGCTTTATGTGGCCAGATCCTCTCCCTGAAGTTAACAGCAACATAGCTTTTGCCCTGATGGAGAGGGCACTGGTGGTAGCCCTGGTAGACATCCATGTTGGCCCAATAAAAGGTATTGACTTTGTCTAAAGACTCCAGTTTCTCTTGGGCTAAGGCACACTATATGGACAAGAGAACCAGGACACCTTACCCTTCAGGATACCAAGACATTTCGGACAATGCTAATATTCCAACTTTGTGGGGACAATTTGAAGAAGGTTCTTTTCTATTCCAGCATGACTGTGCCCCGGTGCACAAAGATAGGTCAATAAAGACATGGTTGGATGAGTTTGGTTTGGAAGAACGTGACCTCAACCTCATCGAACGCCTTTGGGATGAACTGCGAATCAGAATCTGACCTCACAAACGTTCTACTGGATGAATGGGCACAGAAACACTGAATCTTGTGGAAAACCTTCCCAGAAGACTGGAAGCTCTTATAGCTGCAAAGATTGTATTAAGAATGTAATGTCACCAAACACCCTGCTGGTGTAATGGCCAGGCGTCCCAATAATTTTGTCCATATAGTGTACCTAAGTTTTACTCCTTCTTTAGTAAAAATTGCGGAGTACAGACTATGATAAGCGTGTTTAAGTGGGCAGATTAATTCCTTCAAGCACTTAAAGGCAGCATCCGCAATAAACAGGATACTTTATGTTCCACATTTTTTATAGAACAGAGCACATGGCCAACACAACTATGCCGCCAGCAATCTACTATTCATTGCAACATCTCCTTTCAGGTTAAATGTGATCCAGGTTGCCAAACATAATATTGATTTCACTTATTTATTGCAAGAGACATTTTTGATCGCTATTTTTCAAAGGTCTCTCCTTGTACAGTATGTAATAGAACAATCCTTTGTACTCCCAAGTGTTCGGTTTTTTGTAATGCCCACGGCAGCTACGGATTTATAGAAATCCTATGACGGTTATTTGGGACTTTATCTTCCTAAATTATCGGTTTATTGAGCAGGAAAACAAAAAAAAAAATTGCCGTACATGCGCACATGCATACATTAACGGTTGTTACAACCAAGTGATCTTGCATACGTAGTTATCCCTGGATTACTTTAGGAACAGGAGTACAATTGAGAGGAGATAAGAAAGGAAGAAGGAAAAGAAAGAGAACGGCAACGAAGAGTAGAAGAGAGCAAATACAACAGACCAACGGGTCATAGTATAAAAGGCATTATCAATAATCGTTCCAGCATATACAATATATATACAGTCGGGTCAATTGATTGTGTTTATAACTGTCATATAAATAATGTTTTTGTAACCTCCGCGTATGGAAACGTTTATAAATTATTTTCACAGTGACTCACACATGTAATGGTTGGGACCATCATGTGAGCTCCCAATCGCCCCAGACCCAAGAAACTCAGTCCAGTAGAACCATTTCAGATCATTATTATGACCTTTACCCCTAGGGGACAAGCAAACAAGTGTTCCATTAGCTGTATTAATTCAATTTTCTTTAGCCAGGCACTGATTGCAGGCGCGTCAGGAGATCACCATCACCACACAGGAACAGTGGCCTCGGCAGCATTTGCTAAACATACTGTCAATGATATCCTACATGTCAGGTAGGGGAGGGGGTATGTTGTAGAAGGTCATAGGTTCCAAAAAGTTTGGGGAATAACCACCAGATATGAAGGTATTATTATTATTATACTTTATTTATAAAGCGCCTACAGATTCCCCAGCGCTGTACAAAGATGAAAATATTACAGATGACGACAAGTACAATACAGCAATTGACATACAGATACAAGAAGAATGAAGCTACATGCGGATATCAGTCTGGCAACGCCTGCATTGGTCAGAGATCTGGGGTAGTAATTGTGCATTCAAAAGGGATAGGAGACGTGGGGCCCCATCCGCTTTGCTATACAAATTCTCAAAAGGACTCAGAATTCTCTCCCCAAAGCATTTACAAAATGCGGACTAGGAAGGACTGAATGGGAGTCTCCATTAGGTCAGTTGTCGGTGGGGTAAGTACTGTTATTGCACCTCTGGCTATGCCAGGCCCGAAATCTGGGTTGTGTGACAAAGGTAGGAGGGGGCTGTTGTAGGTCGATATCTGTCCCTTAGAATGTTGTGTCGAAGCGTGGGTATAACTGTTGGGTAGTGTCAGGCGGATCCCCTTTTACGGTCAGAGAGCCAGGCTAAGCGACCCTCTTCAATGAAGATGTTTATTGGCAGGAACGGACCATTATACTATCTTAGATGCAATACTGTCCAGTACCACTCGATGTCTGGAACCCCCATCCCGACACAGGTACGCAGTCAGGTAAGGTGTGCATATGTCAATCTTGGGTGCCTGCTATACCACGCATAACGAGTAATAAGTCCTCCGTACTGCCTGAAGTGTGAACATGATGTAAAGATGGGGATGGCCTATATAAGGTGAAGGAATCTAGACAGGATATTCATATTGACCACACTGATTCTACCGGACCAATGAAAACAGGATATTACATCTAACGGGAGATGGATAGCCAATGGATGTCAAAGACCTTTTACACCCTCGCATTTGGGAAGTCCTATCAGGACCCTATCTTTAACACAATCAATAAAAGCAAAATTATGAATAAATAAGGAACACAATATTTATGAAAACTAATTTATTTAGCAGAAAATCTATTAAGGATTTGGCCCTTAGACCACACAGTAACCCACCCAAATTGTGTCCAGGCTCCAGCCTCAGGCATGGCAAATTTTGCCGTAGTATTATCAGTGATGCATATAGGTTTTGAGCTGCCCTCCGGTTAAAGTGTTCTTCATCCACCCTAATGAGACTCCACTCCTAAAACTGATTAATCAACTGTCCCAAGGAGTTATTATATAGCTGCTGTTCACATACCACCCTTCCACTCCAGGACTGCCACCCTATTCCTCTGCTGCTGGGTATCATAGAGAAGGCAGCATCGGGAGATGCACCAGCAGGTAATAAATACCCCAGTATTAGACAGGCCTCAAACCAGCAGTGTTAGTAAGCGGAGCGTGAGAGAGGTCACTAAAAAGATTCCCCCCCCAGTAACAGCCTCCTGTTAATTATTACTCGCTATACGACAAAGATGGACTCCTACTCCTAACATCATTCTTACCTGGATGCTTCTCTGATGTCTGTTAATGATTATTGGACATAACATCTGACAAGCATTTGGTGTTTTCAGAAGTTACCCCGATTTGATTTACGGGTCAGGTAGTAGAATGGATCAGCTCACATATTGTTTATATATATACCCCGCTATAAGGACACAGTTACAGCGCAACCATTCCTGCTACATACTAAGGCTTCACAAGAACAGACACAACGGTGTGATGCCGGCACGTCTGTCCGTCCGTCGAACGTTTCCTGATGGAAATCACCTGATTACCTTGCAGGACATGCATAAGTAAAAAAAATTAAAAAAAAGTAGTGCTTCCGTTTCCATACATCTGCATTTTACATACATGCTCCGGACCCCATCGTGTGCCTGGAAACCTCTGGGCTCAAGCTACCTGGAGCCCACCCTTGCGGGACGCAGCAAAGGCTGCCCACTGACATCAGTGGGCGTTGCCAATGACTGCAGGAAACACCCCATTTAAAGAGGCAATGGGCGAGGCCTGTTAGGACCCCGCCCCTGCACCCAGAGCATTCTCAGGTACGCCTGTGTGGCACATGACAAAACTTTGTTTTTCTTCTTAAACGAGTTTGTTGTGAAACTTTTCTCTTGACAACCTGCACAATGCTGGCTGTGCAGACACAACATGAAGTAGCCAACTGCCCCAGTATGTCAAGACTCAAACCTTTTTTCAGTCCATGCCCTCGTCTTAGATTCAGGAGCCATATGGCTATCCCATTCATGTTTAAGTACCATTTCTGCTGGGAGGCTGCTCCACTTAACACCCACTCGGTAAAGTATATAGGATGGTTTACTTATTTAGCACCAGCAGCCTTCTTCTCAGCGCTGTACGGGGAGATTAAACGTAAAAAATAATTGCTGAAGCCAGAACTGTATATAAACACGCGTGTCACGTACACAAACTTCTTATGGGAAAGCCTCTCACCGGTTACGAGTTACCGGTAAGTCCAATAAATACCACACCCACAGATACACATTAAAAGGCTATAATGTCAGGGCGGTATATACGGTAATATAGGGGCACCCTGTGGCTTTGCATTTCAGCTTTTAACCCATTAATATTTAGAGACTACAAAGGTTTTCTTGTATAACTATCCCAACACCGTAAACAAGCGCACTCGTGGGCTGGCCGTGACAGGCGGGCCCTGGGCTCCCCGCCAGACCTGCCTCCTCAGCTGCACGACCTTTCCCCCAGTTTCCAGCTCTCGCAGTTCACCGAGGCCGTTGCACACTCAGCCGCCAAGTCACTGGTTCCGTCTCCGCCCCGCCCACAACATGCTTCCTCCACGAGCTGATCACGTTCTCAAGCTGTCCACCATTGGCTGCCGGAGAGGCCGGCGTCGCTGTGATTGGTCATTTTCTCTCCCTACCTCTTTTCCCTGGCTTGTAGCTGTTGCAGTAAGCGCTATGTCCTCACCTCGCCTCCTCCGCCCCCTCCATGCTCTGAGTCCCTGCCCTCCCATGCAAGATGACGAAGTACATCCCCAACGCGAAGAAGGGAAGCTTGTTATTGCTGGTGAGCAGCCTGGCTCAGGCAGGCGGCATCTGGACGTGCTGCGGCTACCTTTGTTACATTAGACCGGCACCATGCTGAATGTGGCCCCTGCAGACAGGCAGCACCCAGCAGCTGTAAGTAAAGCAGTGTACCGAATATTCCTTATATAACCTGGCGTTTGCCTGCATTTATTGGGTGCTATGGGCTTATGGCAGGACATACACTGGGGGTGCTGGTTATATCGCGATATATATTGTACTGCTGAGCAGAAGAATTAGATCGTCCACTAATGGGTGTGCATTTGGGTTCTGCAATGGAACGTCTCCCATTTTTCATGTAAAGAACTGTTATGATGATCAGAGAGAGCATTGCTTATATCCTGGCAATGGGGGCTGGCTGCCCGTCTCCCTAGTATCTCTAGACATGTATCCTGTATCTTTACATGTATGTCAGTCATGCATTGTGTGGGGGGGCATACCTGTCCATAGGTCCTTTTATCAGCATTGTATTGTGACATAGAATGTATCTATAGGATCATACTATCTGTGGTGTGTGCAGACAGTCAGCCGGTCGGTTCTGTTTTAAAGCCCCCTGTGTGTGTCGGGGGATGCATTGGATAATGCTGATATTAACACATTCATTGCCAGTCGCCCTGTCTTTTTCGGGGGGGGGTTCTCCATGGATGTGCTTTTTGGATGGATTTTGAACCTAAACCCTGCCTCCTGCATTATGATTCACACCCAGATACTTCCTGTCCCTCCCCCTGCCGGCCCATTCCACGCCCACCTCACATGGCTATTTTAATGCATGACGTATTGAGCTATATTTAGAACTCTTAGCCCCGCCCCGTGGGAGGGTTTTATCAGTAGGGGGCGTGGGGCCTAATGTTTTGTTAACCGGTTCTGTGTAGGGTGGGGTAAATACCCTTAACAGCTTATTGTCCCTGAATCCCCACCCCCCGCTGAAACTGCAAAAACAACCACATCCTCCTGAGCAGAGAGAGAGGGGTGACTGCCGTCCTCAGCCCAACATCACAGGGTGTGGCTTCTTTATTTAATGGCTATTCTACCTTCCCTAACCTTTCCTGCATCCCCTTTAGAAGTATAATGAGACCGTCCGCGACCCCCCCCCCCCCGTTCTTTCTAGGCGCTTTGTATGAATGTGCCTTAAGACTAGATTGCAAGCTTATGGGCACAGTCACCCATTCCTGTTATAACTATATGTGTTGTACTTGTTAACCACCCCCTATGTAAACCGTACTGCGCTTTGGAATATGTTAGCGCTTAGTAAATAAATAAAGGTTAGTAATAAAGCTATGCATCTGACATATAGACTGATTATGTGCACCCGCTCTTAATTTTTATCACCTTTTGTTTCTGCCCATTGTTAAATGATGCGCTACTTCCTGTTAACCCGCTGTACAGCGCTATGGAATATATTGGTGCTATATAACGCCATAAATAATGTCGTAGTTTACAGGTTGGGTATTACAGCAGTGATTTCTCTATAACGACAGGTATTTAGGATGGGGTTAACACGGGAGTCTCTTTTGTGTGTACTCTGGTCTCAAAGGTCACACGAGGCCTTTCAGTGTTGTGGCTTTCTAAGAAGCGGTCGAAGGTGCCAGAAATTCTTGTGTGTCTAAGGCTAGGTTCCAAGGCTAACCGGGGCCATTCCGGGATAGCGAGTACCTCTGCGTTCATACAGTTCATGCCGTCCATTGAGGAGGCAGAGGTACCTTTAAATTCATAAGAGTAGGAATTTGCAGTCTTTTGGAACAATCTATGTAGGCGATCCAGTCCTCTATGAGACATGGTAGATAAATGGATCCGCTTCCCAGCCGAAGTGGTTATTTTTTAACACAATAAGGGAATTTTTGTGGGATAGACATGTTGCTACCCTAGAGCAAGGGAGGAATGGGTGTTATTTGCCATCTACGTTTCTAGGGTATAGTATCGCGGTATTATATGTAATACTTGCATGGAGCTAAAAGGTTGTTTATTAACACAATATGTGTCACACCAGAGGATGTCATTTAGAAATAAACACGTGAACCGAGCGAAGCCGTGTGTATCGACGTGTCTGGCAGTGCCATGTTGGGGCAGGTCATCTGAGGACACGCAGCAGCGTGAGCCACAATCAATACTCGCCTGAGACCGCGCCGAGCAGCTAGCCTCGTGCCGCCTGCTGCTTTCCGTTCTTTGCTTGTTTCGCGGTTTCCGTTTGGCAGACGTCTGATCTGCGTTACTGAAAACATAAAGTTACTTAATATTAACGCAAGCAAAAAAAGAGAATTCCATGGCAGATCGGCCCCATTTGGCCCATCTAGTCTGCC
Organism: Spea multiplicata; assembly: GCA_009364415.1. Taxonomy (NCBI): domain Eukaryota; kingdom Metazoa; phylum Chordata; class Amphibia; order Anura; family Pelobatidae; genus Spea; species Spea multiplicata. Next base: position 104,744 of record VKOC01016702.1, on the reverse strand, counting down.
TTTTTTTCTTGAGACTCTTTAGTCTCGTCTTTCAGGAGTCCATTTCCCTTACTGTATTAGCCTCTACCACTTCTGATGGGAGGCTGGTCCACTTATCTACCCCCCCTCACTAAAGCACAACTTCTAAGCCTCTGATCCGTCATATCTCCTCTGCGCTTTGTTAAATCTCTTTAAGTGTTTAAATGTTTCGATTGCTTCTCTCTCTCCTCTCTCGTAACATTTGCAGTGCCGTTTGTGGTTTTTTTTTATTGCGATATTTATTTATTTATTGTGATTGTCGGATTGATTTTTTTTTTTCACTGCCATCTGTTTTTGCTTTCTCTATAAACTGCAAAACAAACAATCCCGCCAGCCGAATCCGCGTGAAAAGCTGAAACAACGGGAACAAAGGATTTAATTAAGACCCTATAATTATGCTAATTTTAGAATTGCGTTTATGGTCACAAAGGGGTAATCGGCAGGGCAATTTACCCCCTTCAGGCTGGGTAAAGGCGTGTAACTCACGTGCTCTTGGAATGTGCTCGGTATACATGCAGATATTGTGTTGTGAAGTGCCGTATCATTTGGTTCACGTCATCGTTGGCGTATAATATAAATAAATGTATAATATATATAAATGTGGATCTAGCCGCTCATTTGTACTCTCTGGACCCCCCCGTAGGTTGATTTCATAGACATGTGCGAGTCAATACTGGAGCGGAAAAGACACGACAGCGAGAGGTCCACGTGCAGCACCTTGGAGCAGAACGACTTCGAGGCGGTCGAGGCGCTGGTGTGCATGAGCTCCTGGGGGCAGCGGTGCCACAGGGGGGACACCCTGAAGATGAGACCCCTCACGCCTGCTTCAGACTCCTCGGATTTCTCCATGACGTGCGAATCGGCTGTACAGATGCCGAAGGATTACCACTCGTTCTCTACACTGGTAAGTGTTATTAACACTTCTTGAAATGACTTCTGAAATGCTACTATCGGGGATAGACCAAAGCAGCTTGGATTACCTTTTAGTGGAACAGGTTCATAGAAGCCCAGTGATCCCTTTTACATCTGAAAAAGAGCCCTCATGACTTACTCCATGAACACTGGTCTACTAAACGGTGTCACAGACTGCTTTGGAGAGAACAAGGTAGACTAGGGCTTTGGGAACAAACATTTCCATATTGCAGACTCCGCTGCTAGCCTTTCCAGCTCCAACGCATGCGGTGGCTCTGTTTTAGGTCTGACCCGGGGCAGCGCCTCCAGCCACCTCCTCATAAGCCAACTGGGCAAAGCCCCTCTATAGAGTAAATGGTACAGATTGGGGAGAGCAGAGGAGCTGCGCATTAGGAGGGACGTTTCCTGGCCTGGGTCTAGAGTGGCAGGTCCATGGCGGTGGCACAAACAGGGAGGCCTCTTCGCTGATCAAACCCCCTGGTATCCCGCTGCTCGATTGTCCGGTTGGATGTAAGTTACCTGTTACCAACCGTCCTATTTAAGTTTGCTGTAGTGCTAGTCAAGGATACGTCACTGAAGCATTAATTCTTTTTGACAAGCGGGTGGTTGATCATGCATACGCATTACATGTATGAACCTGGGTAGTTTTTTACATTTTAGGGGTTTTTTTAGTGCAAAAATTAATGTTGGTATGAACAACCACAGAGTGACATCTTCTGCAAACATGTTTAAAATAAATAAGGTCTGCTACATTGTTTCCTCAAGAATGACCATTTAAAAGTGTTGCGTTCCTTTAAAATATAAATATTTTTTTAATCTTTGGAAACAGTTGATTTTTAAGCATGGACTTCTGACTGCAAAGGCAGAATAAACAGTTGCTATGGCGAAAAATGTTAATTAATGTGTTAATGGCTTATTTTTAGCCCCTGTGTTGGTTGTATCCTTGCCTTAGTTACCTCCCTGCAGAGATAAGCCCTGGGGGGGGAGATTGCATCAGATTATTGCGGGTCTGCTGTTTCACATTTGTTACCTAACCAACTTCTATAACATATATATAACAGGCCAAGCGTTTCTCTGCGGGAACGCATTTCACCAACGTGCTGTTGTATAAACGGGACGTAGGGCCCTGTTCTACTAAGGAGTGATAAGGCTTCGTTCTCCGAGGGAGATTTAATAATCTTGGTAATGTTCTCCTGGGGTCATCAATAACAGATACTGTTAAGATTATCTACAAAGTTAATGCTTATCACTATAATTTTCTGTATATCTGGTCAGATCTCCCAAGATATAAATATTTTTACAGTTAAAATAAAGAGCTGATCTCTGCCATCATGTGTTCAGCGTCTATATCTTTGAAATAGCTGGTGAATAAAACAGATAATTGCATCCAGGAAATATTATTATTTTTTGCTATTACTGGCGTACAACAAAAAAAAATGCTTAAAATGTGTTTGGTTTTCCAGTGCATGACTCCACCGCACAGCCCGGATTTTGGAGAACCCTCCACGACGCTCCCGCCTGCCTCCCAGGTGACGTATTCCAAAGCCGTCACAGTCACGTCGGGTGGCTTGGGCTGTACCGTCACCTCTTCGGAAGTTTTCAAGCCGTTGGCGTCAGGTGTCCTCGGACCGTCTTCTCACGGCCCAGAAATGCCAGAAAGTGCCCGGCCCTGCAGGGCGATGGCGACAAGCGTCATACGTCACACGGCGGACAGCCGCTTTTTCCAACGCATTCCAGAGACTCCTGTGATAATAAAGGCAGAGCCGGATGAAAGCACCCCCTGTGGACACCAACATTCCAGACCTTCCAAGGAGATACATGCCCCCCCGAGCCGTTCAAGGAACTCCCCACCACCGCACCTTCCTCGCCCTGACAATTCCTGTTCTAATAGAAACAGAGACAGCCAACAGCCGGTCAATGCCGAGACGCAACTATTAATAAAATGCGAACGCGATTACACGAGTGACACTCAGCCTTTGGTTTCTGTTCCTGTTTCTCATGCCCCGGTTCTCTGTCAGATGATTCCAGTCAGTGGACAAACGAGCGTCATTTCTGCTTTTATTAAGTCCCCTGCTCAGCATGTTTCTGGTGCTGTGAAGCCAATCCTACCCCAATCTCCGCAGGTTCCTCCGCCGGTCCTCATGGGAGCTCCGGTGTCTCAGGGAGCTGTAATGTTCGTACTGCCCCAATCCCCCGTCACACACCCGCCTCAGCAGTGTACACAGACTCTCATGACCGTAGGGAACACAAAATTGCTGCCTCTTGCACCGGCCCCGGTATTCATCACCGCCGGGCAAAGCAGCCCGCCACATATGGACTTTTCCAGAAGACGGAATTACGTGTGCAGCTTCACTGGCTGTAGGAAAACCTACTTCAAAAGCTCTCACCTCAAAGCACATCTCCGCACACATACAGGTGAGTTCCTCCGGGTGAAATCCTTTTATTATTATTATAATTATTAATTTTATTAAATAATTTCAACTACGCGGTCCGCTTCAGACACATGAACATACAGGTTTTAGTCTCCTATCCGGTCCTTGGCATAGATCAAATTATAAACTTCCTGAGGGGATGCTCTCTCTGGCATTGTTTGTGATTATATTAATTTAGGTAAAAAGTAGCAAGTCACTAGTTATCCCCTCCCCCAGCTGCCTCAAGTGCAACCAGGAAGTGTAAGCAGGAAGCATACTTAAGTACACTTCTTCTTAATGTAATATAATGTATTTGAGGTATTTGTGGTTAGCTTCACTTTAATAAAAGAAAAGCATTTTAATGATATTTAAGATGGAAAGATAAGCTCGATGAGGCATGTGCAGTGTAACAGTTTTTATATTTTATATAGTTTTTTTTTTTTGTTTTTTTTAGTGGAGTCTTCATAGCAAAATTCAAATGTTTCTTATAAAATTTCTGCAACATTCCAATCATTTTGGGCAGTTAAATTGTGATAATCCTTTACTTAGAATAACAACTTGTTTGTTTTAATAGAGTATCTCTCTTTTTTTCACTTTGCAGGCGAAAAACCTTTTAGCTGTAACTGGGAAGGTTGCGATAAGAAATTTGCAAGGTCAGATGAACTCTCGCGACACAGAAGGACCCACACGGGCGAAAAGAAATTTGCTTGCCCCGTGTGTGACCGTAGATTTATGCGTAGCGACCACCTAACGAAGCACGCCCGGCGGCACATGAGCACAAAGAAAGTTCCCACGTGGCAGGCAGACGTCGGTAAATTGAGCAAAATCGCTTCCCCCGACACATCTAGAAGCGGGGGCCCTTCCCTCGGCATGCTGGTGTCCATGCCTGCCTCCGTTTGAGAAGTGGCCGCATGTGGTTGCACTGGTCAAAAGTGATCTTGTCGATACGCGTTATGAATAATTATCGACGTCGAAAGGAAAGATGTGGGACATTTTTTTTGTAGTACACTCATACCAAGGGCCGTAAGCCGCTATCCACTGCGTTACAGGAAAAAAAAAATGTAAAATTCTAGATGATTGCAATGACTATGCCTCTCGGTAAAAACAAGCCATGTGATTCTGGCTCTATACGAGGCTCCGTCACATACCAGCCTTTCAAAGTGTTAGTGTTGTGTATTGCCATTGTATAGAGGTAACCAGCACAGAATACACGTAGTGACATTTATTGTTTTATTCACTTTTTTCAACCCTAGTGTGGATGTAAATTCCAAAAAACAATCCTACACTTTGTCTGTGGCTCACCATGAACCCCCAAGGACCACCAAAACAATATTTTGATATCGGCCAGGGTTCTAAACGCACGTAATAGCTTGGATTTAAAGGGATACATTAGCAGCTTGTAAAACCCGAACAAGTTTGGGCCTCACAAGCTTCCTGGAAATCAGCCAGCTCTTCTACAGCAGGAGAACATAATATATTTTGCCACATGCTAGAAGCTGGCTTTACTGTCCCTTTTAATATAAAGCTTACCATAGATTAAAAACTATCACTTCTTGGTCCAGTTTACCATCCTATGCACGTTTTTTTCCCCCCGCAAAACCCCTTTTTCACTCTCTTGCACTTTGTATCCTTTAATGGATTAGCATTAAGGTCCCTTGGATCAGCGGTGGTCGGCATACCATGGTTCCCACCGGTATATGCAACGATCGAGGCTCTTGTGGCTGGACAATCATACAATGCAGTTCTGCCTTCTCCCTATCAGTCAGTGTTTACATTGTGATCCAATAGACAAAGCCAGATAAATTATAAAAACGTAAATCACATCCTATCTAGGTTAAAAATCAAGTTCTGTGTCTATCAAAGGGAAATTTGATACAGCTTGTTTAATAAGTCTATTGCACTATTCCTTACATTAACCCCTTAAGGACAATGGGCGGTCCCTAAACCCATTGAAAACAATGCATTTTGAGCCCGTACATGTCCAGGCTTTGTCATTAAGGGGTTAATGTTTTACTTTTTGTTTTATTATCTTTATATATAAATATTATATAATAAATTTGTATTTTTGACATGCATATCACAGGACTGCTATTATAATGACGTTCGTTCTCAAGGCTGCACTCCTTCAGATTCAGAACATTTTTTTCTTTCTTTATAATTACTACTATTTTTTTTTTCTACATACTACATATTTTTATGGAGTATGGTATGAATAACCGGGTAAAGCTTGGTAACTGATGCATTTGTTGGCGGTTCATACTGTTTTTTAAGTACAATGAAAATGTCCATTTACTTTACAAACAAAACAGAAATGTAAGCAAATTGCCTTAAGGCTGTTCTGGGTAACTTGAGCCCTTCTGGTTATCATACTGCATAGGTGGCTCCAGAGGGGGCAATGGGGCAGTTGTACTGAAATCTGTGTGACCAGGCGGGTATCTGACTCTGGTTCTGCCCCTGAAACAAGATTTGAAATACAACAACGTATGTAAAGACTCAAATTGCCAATCCTGCCTTAAAACGGAATATACATTTTATATCTTAAAAACACAAAATCTAAACTCTGCATAACCAAGCAAGCTTTTCACCGATTAGTCATGTCATCAATGTTGGGTCCTCTGCAGCCTTGTTGCCGCATGGCACGTAAGCTAAAATAAAAAGTTCACTTTAGTCTCACTGTACTTTATATCAGTGTTAATACCTCATTTTTTGACTTTCTTTAATTATGTTAAAAAATGTATGTTTTCCTTGAGACTTTTTTTTTTTCCCCACCGACCCGAACCCCCCCACACTGGCCAATGATGCTGTATTACACGCGTGATGCTGTATTACACGTGTTTGGTAACTTTTCCGTAAGGATTCTTGGTATGGGTATTCTAGAACTCTTACATTACATCTCCCGTAGACTGCAATAAAGAGAGCAAAAATTCTCAGGTTTAAAAAAACAAATGTACTTTTTTTTCCTCAAATTAAATACATGTTTTTGCTTTCACAACATGTTGTGATTTCTCTCCTATATTAAATATAATCATAGACTTATATGAGCCAAGCACCATATTTTATAGCTGTTTTTGTATTGAAACATTTAAACCAGAAATTAAAACATTTGGGGATTGTAAAATTGGCAGACTCTTAACTCAATCCCTGTTAGGATTTATCAGGCTTCGGAGGTTATTGGCTTATTTAATATCTTTTTGTATCTTTTACTTTAATTTTTTTTATCTGGGGTGTTTAGTATACCTGTATACATCTCCTCGATAATGCCGGCTGCTATGACTTTATGTAGGCATATAGCTTGATAATTTATTCTTCCCACTGTGCGTTCTGAGATAAAAGGAGCTCCTATTCATGCACAGGGCTGTCCAACCGAAGGGCCGAATAAGGGTCTGCTCTGGTATGTTCCAGTTTGTTAATGTAATGAGTTCTGACAGATTTATTAGGATTTCGTTTTTCAATGGTTCTTTGGAGCAGAATTGTCTTTTGGTGATATGTCCTCCTGCAAAAGAATGATTGGCCACACAGATCTTAGTTGATGGTCAAAGACCTCCAGAGGTGAACCCACCCGACCTAACAGATGCCATTTAAATGTTTGTATAAATGATTTAAAACCCTGACAATCCCCCTCAGCACCTTCCATTCCAGAAGAGGCCATCTGGGCAGATGACGGCTGAGGTCACCATTTACCCCGGCCGTCGGTTAATGGTCCATTGAGCAGAGTGTGTTGTAGACAATAATAGCATTCAGGCCATGTAGCACGCTCAGCAAAGTACCTGCACTGCATTTGTTTTATAAACCTATTTTGATTACGTTTTTTTTCTTTTCTGTATGTTGAGCCTTTAACTATTTCCTTTTTATTATTACATGTGTCATAAATGTGTGTTGATTTTGAATACAATTGTTTCATGTCACTTTGTCACTTTTCTGGAAATTATATAAAGTTTATGTTTGCATAAAAATACTTTTTGTCTTTTTTTTTATTTGTATTATTTGTTTAAGAGAGGGTTTGCTGAAAAGATTGTGGATGACTGGTATAACCTTCCAGCGGAAGTGGTAGAGGGTAAATGCAGCGAGGGAATTCAGATGTGTGGGCTAGGTATATGATCCTGAATATAACACATAAGACGTTAGTTATTTAATACTGTACAAAATAATTACAATGGGCAGTGAATAAATAAATGGAAAGTAGCAATCTTTCTAGTTATAGGTAATTTTGCTTCAATGTAGATAAATGTACGATATGTATACTACCAAGCTTCTTGTAGCCATATATGATACATATGGCACCTATTAATTCTGCTAAGTATATTATCAGCTAGTTTTTAAACAGCATCCATGGGTCACTGATCTCAGATTTTAAATTTTATACAGTTGAATGTCTACTTATGATAGGAGTACAAGTGCAGTCACCTGTTATAACAAGAAAGTTTGTGCTCATTTTTTTTGGTGGGGGGATTATTTGTTTTCGACCAACTTTGTCCACCGGCGTCTTTGTATTAGACGAAATTCGTCCATGCAGATTGCCATAGAAACAAGAAATAAACGCGTAGAAGAACTCATTAAATTGGTGAGATTCTCCTACTCAGTGTTCTAAAAATGGCGGCCGTGGCAATGAATGAATGGGCAATGATTTTGGTGTTGCGCACATTGGTTTCTTTTTTCTTTGATCCAATGTCACGTTATGCGGACGAATGGACGAAACCATTATAGTCATAACCTCTGCAGCAAAACATTTTCTATCACCCAAAAACTTTAAAACCAGCAAAAACGCTAGTTCCAGACCAAAAGTTCCACCAGCTGGATAACTGATGTAATTATTAATTATAATTTTATTTATATAGCGCCAACAATTTACGCAGCGCTTCCTACAGTCCATTCATTTAAATGGTCTGACAAATCTAGAACTGACACAGACAAACCATACATTGGGTAAATAATAGTAACGGTAATCAGAAGGATATCTCATATTTAAAAAGGTGTTTTATTAACTAGAACAGGACCAAACTCCCGCGTTAAGTCTAACCTTCCTCCAACAAAGGCAACACTTGGTGCGGTTTTGGACAATAAGTTGTTCTATGTGAAGAATGTGGAATATAACTAAAGACTTCCCAGATCTGTATTTGATTTTTGCTCTAAAACGTTGGCTATGAACATTTTGCATGACTTTAAATGCATTTCAAGGCATGCAAGATTCACTCATGGATTCTAGAGTTGGCTGCTGAAAAATAATCATACTTCAGTACGTTATGCGCACGGTCTCTACCACTTTAATAATTAATAATAATAATAAAAAACATGACCTGGAAGCTTTTATTAAATAAAATTTAGACATAAAACTACCAGAACTATTGCAGTGCACTTTTAATGCACAAGGTCTGTAAAAACAGGCAGGTAACTTAAATGGTGATTAAAATGCTCTGATGACTTTTTTTTTTTAACGCACATTTTATTTTTACCCCAAATTATAATTTTTACATCTTAAAAAAAAGGATAGAGGCAAATCCCTTGTAGAAGACTATTATATTAAACCAAAGTCTCAACTCCTGGGATATTATCGGCTGCAACAGAAGTAATGCGGCAATAAGTGTTGAAGAATGCTGAAAATCTTTAGGTTTCATAAAGTGCATTTCTTCAGTGCCCTGCCTTTGGCTTACTTATCACTGCTGCAGTGAGGCTGAGAGTATTCCTCTTCAATACTGTCCATCAATGCTTCTTCGGAATCATCGTATGTCATGACAATCGTCTTTTCAATAGGATCTGTGCATAAGCTTGGAGGCCTGCGTGCCAGAAAACATATATTATTAAATGAATAATAATAATGAAGAATATGGTGCTGTCGGGAATCATAAACCGGTTAGAGTTACAATATAGAATTGCTCAATATTCACCCAAACCAGGTCACCATGCAGGACTAATACAAAAGAGTGGACTTTTATGTGACTTTGTGACGTATTCATAACTATTTAGCTGAGTAAGGCAATTAGAAGATAAATATTGTGTTTCACTTAAATTGATTTAGCAACACATGCTCTGTTGTTTAAAGAAATATTGGCGTTGTGAGTACATCACGGTATTCTACAACCAGGGAAGGAGAGAGGGGCAAAAGGGATTTGAGTACCAAAAAGGGAGCTTCCTGGGGTAGATTTATAAGGAGCTGAGGCTAGTCCTCCATGGGGCAAGACTACCTCACCTTAAGTGGACAGGAATCAGGAGTGGGAGTGGGAGTGGGTGGAGAGGTTGTGACCAAATGGGGCTTCTCTGCCTGGGGAAAGCGAGGACTGGCCCAGAGACCAAGGTAAGCACCTCTAGATGTGGTGATTCTGGGTTAATCTCACGGAGTTCCAAGGCATGTATATATTTATTAAGAGCCAGGGCTGAATGTGGAGCAGTTTCCATGGAAACTATGTCCCTGCTGATTTGATCACATTTGATCACTACGTCACAGAATTGTTCTTTGTAAATGCGTTCTTTTGCGTATATTTAATTGGATTCAGGACTAAATGAAGTGTTTATACCCAATTCAATTGCAGTTTTAAATTAGTGTTTTATAGAGTTAATTAATGGCCCAAATCACAAGGAATGTTACCAGCCTGTGCTGGCTTCAAAGTATGGGTTATATGCAAAAGATGGTAATTTTAGTTAAAATTATACGTATGGTGCTCTAAGATTAATTACATATGAAGTAGACATTTCAGGTCCTTTGATGTAATTTGGGTTGGTCACTATAAAGGAACATACAATTATTTTCAACGATACCATTTAACTTTAAAGGAGTGCTAACTGCGGCATAAGTAAATGAATTTATTAAAACTATGTATAGCTTGTGCTTTTTGTTTGTCAGTTTGTGGAATTGTTTTGTGTCTTATGCCACTGACACCCCCTCTAAATAACAATGCATATTAAGGTACTCTGTGAGCACTTTCATTTGCATTCTTCCAAAATGAATAAATAATACCTGACCATTATCCGACTATTCTTGGCACCGATTGGCAGCTTGATGCAGTCAATCAGTGGCAGGAAAATACTCCCATTAAAATCAATGGCAGGACTTTCTACACACGCACAAAGGGGTCCGAACAGCCCCCTCCATGCAGCGTTAAACAAGTCAGCTGACTGGAGGTACGTATATCGCTTGCAGGGAGGTATGTTCGGCTGAGGGTGGTGGTTGTGGAAAGGTGCAAGCGCATATCACATGCATTAACGTGCATACGATGGCTTTGGTGTCCATTTACCCTCAACCGCCCAATTGCTGAGCTTAAAGGGTCCCTACAGATTTAAAAACATGTTTTTAGGGTAAAGAAACCTTAATGAGGAGAAATGATCATGCAGATCCTGAAACAGGACATCATGATGGCTGCTCACAGGGTATCCTGTATTGCTCGTTTTAACCCCTTTTGTGCCAAATACACACATCACAACACACCAGTGCTTAACGTAAATCACTTGCAAAGACTGTCATTGTCAGTGTTCTCTGCTTCTCTCTTCCTCAGTTGGAAGTTGGAGTTGGCAAAGAAAGTGCCAGGGATCGTCGCATACGCATAACGCGAACATGAAAGCCGCGCTGAAGACGCTTCCTTCTTTTTCACTCCACAAAATACAGTTATACAGTCTTGCTACTTTTCCTATGGCTTATAGAATTTATATAAAGAAATTAATTTCCATTCTAACAGAAACTCAAAATCAATAAGACAGCAGGTCTAGGTGATAGGCGCAAAGTGGAGAACCTGTTGGGATCCAGAAGATGTTGGGGGCATAAACATGACTTAGATGGGGCTCCATTGCTAATACATGACAGCGCTGCTCCATGTTCTATTATTCTAGCTTTCTTGCACAGATATATTTTACCAACTTTCCAGACCTCACCACATCCCATCAGTTAAAGGTACTTACTTGTAAGGCAGGTTATTGTTCTCAAAATCTAGGGGTCCTTTTGCCATTTCAACCTTAAAATACAAAGAAGCAAATAGTTCAAATATTATTAGAGACATCCACAAAATGGCTTCGCCAATAGAAAGAACAAAAACATTTTAAAGGCACAGTTTAGGGTCTCTGTCAGACCTTCTAAGGAATAATTTTGTTATGCCTTATTCAGACACAACAAAAAACGTACTTTAGGTAGAAATTGCAGCCCTGCAGCTGCCGTCGTCTGATGATCGGCGGCTCATATAGGTGTGATGGTCAGATGTCCACATTCTTTGGTCATATAGTATAAATATTTTAGTGGTACACTAAACCTTTTCTCTCGATGCTCTGTGACGAGTCCAGGCATACAAACAGGTACATACAAAAATATGAGCACACGTCCATGAATTCCCACTCTGGAGCTCATGGAGTAATGCAGCACACCCTCTAATGCAGACACCCCACCACAGGGCCTACACCAGAGGGGTACAACCACAAGATACCCAGCCTCCAGGGGGGCTCAGACCCCTTATGGACCTCACCCAGCCTTATTCCTCTGTCGTGTAGGAAGCACGAGGTAGAACATGTTATGTCTGCGCAGGGTCTATAACCACACCATGCTGACATTATGCTGACATTACTCGCATTATCGCATGCTTCCTGCTGCTGGGTGGTCATTATACTTGGAAACTCTCAGGGTTTGACCCAATCTCAGGGTCTCAGGGTGAAGGGGCTCAGGGGCTTCCTATTCTACACTGCTGTGATCATATAAAAGACTCCCAATTAGTAATTTTGCTACCAGTATGTTGGGGTTGATACCCCTGCTTGAATGCAGGAGATTCAATTAAGCCATTCTTTAATTACTATTAGGGACCAATATTAGAGCCATTTGGGTAACATATTTAGTGAGTCACAATAAGCCATTAAAGGGTTAACACGCAGTCTCTGGGTCAGGGAGTGTGAACAGAACCGCTCCTGGAAACTCAACTGTCAACTCCTGTTTTAGTGGATTAACCGGAACATTTTGTTTTGTTGCTTCCAATTAGTCCATGGACGCAACAGGAATGGATGGCTTCTATCATATAATTTAATGCACTTTAAGACATTTTGTAAAAATATAAAACCAGTTTTTGTAGCATTTCACGGTAGCTATTCCTGAAGAAAACAAGTGTAGGCTGCTTAAACAAATTATATCGCTACTATGTTTTATGTCTTGGGTCAGGAGAAGCGTTATAATAAAGGCCAATAGGTCATCATTGGCAATAAAGCTACTTCCCAGTTCCGGGAGAGATCAGATCCTTTCAACTGGGGACATTCAATTGGGGCGCGAGACAGAATAAGGATCCACGTTACATTGTTACTGTTAATGTTGCCATGGCGATGTAAATCTGTTTACAATGTAAAAAGAACGTGTTAAACTAGGATGGAAGGAATTTATACAGCAGAAACACGCTGGATGTTTTTCCTTCAACAAGTTCAGCAGTTGGTTTTGTGCTAGAGGTGTGTGTGTACATCTCAGCAGGGGCTTGCCGATGAGCAGTTATTAACGAAATGGTCAGAATCAATAAAACACTGAACAGGAGCAACAGAAAAGCCAGCCGCAGACTCATGGGGTAAGAAAAATCAGGTATGAAAGCAGGCCACAAATTGGATTTTTGTCCTATAATTGAGCCCACTGTCCCCACAGAGTCATTCTAAAAACGCAAACTAAAATATGTTATAACAACGGAACAGTAAACTGGCAGCCTGATCCAGTCTATTAGGGTTTAAGTATATTGTATCACGGGAGACATTATTTTTTAATGGCAAAGTGGCACGGTAATCATCAGAAACACCAGCACGGTGATTGGTTGTGGATAAAAGCATTTAGAGTAAAAGAATCGGGTCTTACAATCGGTTTAAGGTCATCTATAAATTAGAGCGTCAATCTGGTAAGATATAAGCTCATTGAGTAGACCCTCACTCTGGCAGTGGTCTTGGGCAAAGAGGACCACAGTCTGGCATAGACATAATGCTCTTTGAAGGCATTGTATGGTTTGGGGTAAATGTCTAAGATCGGGAATCTTCAGATGGTGAGTATGGGTCAATGGGGGGCATACCTCCCAAGTGTTGCTTTTTAAGTGTTAAGGACCCAAATCGTTCCGTCCTGATTTCCACCCACTTTGAGTCTGTGAAATGTTGGAAAGTATGGGGAGGTGGAATCATAAGCCAACATCATAAGTGCTAAAGTTCAATGACATGAACAAAACACGGAGGTGTTTCCAATACCAAACGGTCTAATTTCCGAGAATTCACTATGCATGATAAAGAACTAAACCCAGCGAGCTTCTCCTGGAGACTGTCGGCAACATGAATAGTTAAGCCGGGCCAGCTTGGCCCTTCTTGAAGAAGAACGTCACTGAGGTCAGCTCTTCAGAACACATAAGACTGCTGATGAGTTGAAATGTTTATCTCATCTGTGAAAGGAAATGCAAGGAAAGAAAAAAGAAACCTGTCAGCAACTTATGAGCTAAATCTCCATCTAGCTTCACTGTAAGAAAAAGTGGGTTCTTATGATTATTGATATAGCGCCATCATATTCCACAGCGCTGTACAAAGAGTAAACAGGACATAACAAGCAGCGCATAACATAACACTTTGACCTACAGAAACAAGTGGCCATTTTTTCCAACAACAGAACAGTTAAAATTACTTTTACCCGTCCATATTTCTAGAGTCCAGCAGTTAATCATAAAAAGCCGTCGGCGCATCGCATTGCACAGTGCATTTATGAACACTGGGCTTCATTTAACCACAAGGTGATGCTGTTAGCCAGCGTATGCTAAAATGTAATACTTTCCAGTTTAATAATAATAGAATTATATATATTTTTTAATTTTCTTCCTTATCGAGGAGATTTTATTCCTTGCTGGTAGAAAATAACGCTTTAACCAGTGATGCAGGTCATGTACAGATGAAGCCACCATCTCATCTCCTGTTGCCTTGTGCTCATAAAGGCACAAACACACATAAGTGGGACTGCTGAGCATTCTTTCGTCTGTTTACAGAAGGGGAAGGGGGGGGGCTTGGCACATTCTTGTACCTAACGGCATGCAGTAATAACATCGACTCTGTTGGTTTAGGAATTTAACTTCCTTTGCTAAACATTTACTCTATGGAGAAGGAGAAGGATATTTCACATGTACCAAGAATGGGAGAAAGGTGAAAATATAACTTCCACAATGAAAATTCAGCAGAACAAGTCACCTCAGATACTAATTAATAGACATGGCCAAAAGACCATTTGGACAAATTAATCAGTTTTTGGCCGATTCGTTTTTGGCTTCCTGTCTGTCCATTTCGGAGGAAAATTGGGGGTGACTCTCACATCCTCATTTTTGTTCATTCATGCACTCTAAATGTCTCCTTACCTTCTTTGCCAACGGCTTCCGTGTCTCGCATCTTCTTGTTCTGTGTCTTCTTCTTCTCTCTTAGTCCGCATGTCCGTGGACATAACCACCCAGAGAACGTCTGACAAAACAGCAGAGCTTCCGGTGACGTCCTTTCCCCTAATCATTCAATCATTCACACAAATTTATCGTAGCGCAAAATGGCGGCGCTTCTTGGGGGAGAGGATGTCAACAGAAGCTCTGCCAGTTTGGCAGAGGTTCACACATGGTTATCTTAGGACAAAATGGCGCAGCTTCTGGTGACATCCTCTCATCGATCCTCAGGAGAGAGTGTGTATGAGAAAGAGCTCACAAACTTCGGACGGAAATTTGTAGCTTTTTGTATTGACAAAATCTGCAAATTTCATAAAATTTGCAATTCCCACAAATCCAAATGCGCAAGTCTATTAATTAATACTTATGCAAAGGTCCGGCATAATAAGCATATTAAGGGGTTGTGGTAGATATACGCACATGTTTTGTCCTCTATGCTGAGTGCCAGGATAGGATGTTATATCCCGTTGCCATACATTCAAAAATGAGTGGCCCTGAGTAACCAGAGGCTATATGGGCCAGTTTACAAGGAAGATGTCTGATCTACCCAACTGGTCTAGGGAGCTGTGGCCCATTGGGGAGGCTGATGGAAGAGTATGGCGATATGACCCTGTTTATGTGGCAGTGGAGCTGCTGCCCTAGGCCAGAATATCCCACTGCCAAGAGGCTGGCTAGACTGCCAAGTGCTGTATAGAATTTGACATAATTAAAGCAGAACTCTGTGTAGAAATAACATGGATTATGCAGATGGAGCACATCACAATTTACCGTAATTGAGCTGTAGTTAAGTATCAGCATCTATATTGTCACATGGCAATAAAACAGAAGACAGAAGTGCCAATTCTTTGTCATTGGCTCTACTATGATATAATGCTATTGTCATTTTTGTTCAATTTTGACTGAATATCAAGCTTGCGAGCCGGGCTCTCTCCACCAAATGTATCGGTTTGTCTTAGTCTGTCAATTCTTGTCTTGCCATATTGTATTAAGCGCTGCGTAAACTGTTGGCGCTATATAAATGAAAGATAATAATAATAATATGTGAATGCTAGAAGCACATTCTGCCTGAGCGGGCAAGGTCAGTTTCTAGAGAGATATTTTGGGTATGGTGAGGAGCACAACATGGGATGTGCAATATAAAAAGTTAACACTCCTTCAGCCCTGCATCACTATACACACATGATATATGTAAAGATCATTTTACTGGCAGGGCTGACACCAGTGATGTTTTTACCTTCGTCTGTTGCCCTAGGCCTACCCCAGGATAGCGCCATCTGCTGCCCCCGTGCGCCTGAGGTTCCCTGGTTAGGGGCCCTAAATCTGCCACCCTAAGCCAGGATATGTCCCTGGCTGACACCATTGTTTTCAAAGACAAAATTGTGGAGGAAAGGACAAGCAGTCCAGACGAGGTCTGTTCAGTCGTACCTCCCAACCTTTCAAATGGCCCAAAAGGGTGGCTTTTGGCGCATGGATGGCAGCAGGGCTTTACCAACACTTTTTATGTGTATAATGTATTTCTTTCACACTGTTTCTAAACACGTTATTGTTATGCTTAGGTGTGTAAACCACTGTGAAACCGTCCTACCCAGCAAACATTCTGACCCTTAAAGAAAAGAGGACATCAGGGGAGGAAAGAAGAATATGGATTTGGGTCGCAAAGAGGGCGCTTGGGAGGTACGTGCTCAGCCCTACTCTTTCCTCTGCTTCCACTTCCCTCCCAGCTGGCAGAAGAAATCAGTACACCGAACATGATGTTACTGCCAGTTAGCCCATGGCATACACGGCTGTTGCTTTTTACAGTCCTATACAGAATGCAAAGTAAATGCATGTTAGTTTTAAGATATTTCCCCTTTAAACACGCGGAGCCAGCTTTTAACTTACTGTTCTGTTGCAGTTCTCTTTGACAGGGTGGTGTCTACATTGGGACTCTTCCAAACCAGAAGATGGCGGCTGGAGCTCTGATGGTTTTTGGGGGTTTCTTTCAGGACCGAGCCTCGGGTCAGGACTTGTGTTGGCATTGTGCGACCTGGATACAGATGTATGCACTTCAGATGTAGGATCTTGCCAAGATAAACAGTCTTCGGACTCCGCCAAGATCTCGTCTAGGAGCTGGAGATCTTGATCTTTAGGCTTTGGTTTGCACCCACCTCTCCCTGTCACCTTACTCAGGTTGTCCTTTGTAAAGGGCTCATGTTCTGCTCCCTGATCGCAGTTCCCACTTCTTCCTTCAATATTTTCTCCTACTGGCACGTCTAGGGGGTTCGTAGGCTGTACAATGTTCACCTTAAGTACTCTTGTTCTGCTCTTACTACTGCAACTGCCCATCACAGCGCGTGAAGAGTATCTTGAATTCCCTTTAAAACATGTATGTCCTCACACCTACACATTGGCCAGTCCTATACAGGTCTTCAGGCTTCAGAAATTCCACATCTCCATTGTGCATGCGCACTTTATAATATTCTTTCTGAAAAAGAATCACAGCCAACATTTTAATTTGTATTGGGGTGTCGCATTAGCGCACCGTCACATTTCCTTAGATGCCTTTTATTACCAAAGTCCTTCTCATTCTTTAGAAGCAATCTCACGGTGCAAATGACCTCTCTCTCCCGGTAGAGCCTTTTCAGTCCCGTGATCTTTTATTTGTGATCTCACCACCTCCCTTTCTCTCTCTCGCTCTCTGTCACCAGCTTCTCACTGTTAAATATTAAAAGCGTACTTAAAAAAAAAAAAGGAGCCCTTTGCTCTGGAGCCACAGTAAAAAGTTAACTCAGACACAGAGGAGTGTCATGCCTCGTAGAACCAATAAGCACAGCAGGAAAAATTGCCTAAAAAAACACGGCATGGAAAATCTGAAACCTAGGAATCTTGAAAAAGAAGGGAAACTGGGTGTAACCTGTGGTTTTCAACCAGAACAGTCCAGCTGAAGGAAGAATAAAAAAAAAAACAGGAATCAGGAATAATGTTTTTACGGAACGGTGTGAATTTATATATACTTGGAGAAACAGTGGTACCAAAGCACAACAAAAGTTCTTTCTTTAAAGCGCTTAATGAAATGTCTATCATGTCCCCAAACAGGTGTCCTCGTGAAGTTACTTGTGGGTGGCGAAATACATGATTTAAGACTATACAATCCTCAAGACCCTTTTTTTTGCCTTAAAATGGTTGTTTTTGGAACACGTCATGCATTCAGTTTTTCATTTAGCCATTTCCACAACGTCCTCTCTCACCCTGTCCAACTTTTCCCAAACTGTGTTTTTCTTTTGTTTTGTTTTTTTTAGCTGTGCACTACAAATATCGATATGACATCATCTTCACCAAAGGTTCGGTTATGTAATAAGAGAACCCGACAAGGTTACTGCTACAATTTCCTTCAGTCAGACAGATAAAATGATTTTATATACACATCCAGCAGTTATAAGAGATAAGGTGGTTGAACAGTGAGATTCCCCAAATAGACCAACGAATTGCAAGAATTTGAGGCAACCTAGGTCTCTTCTTCAATCAGGTATCCAAAAAAGGTATTATCTTTACCAAGTTTGCTTTTTCTCTTTCTGTGGCTAACGCGGCACTCTATACCTTTAATGACAACGCCTGAAGATCATTGGTGCCTACAGGACATCAAGGGAAGTGTCTGCCACAAAGGCAGTGGCCACCTACCCGGCTATTACATTGTCGATCCATCCAAAACGATGGCTGCTGGGTTAATTAGGATGCTGTTTATAGGGCAGTTTCAGTGTATTTTTAATATGTGGTTGACATGTTAGCATTAGTGGTTTTCTTAACAATGGATAAAGCAATCAATCTATTACCCTAAACTCAGTGTTTGTTCACAGTCTATCTGTAAGACAGCCAGAACAAACAGAAAAAAAGACATAATAGTGCATTCATTCACCAGACGTATCATTAATCATTCCAGAGTACACATGTAGAATTTAAGGAGAGGACAATCGATTCCAGTGCATTACTGGTGGTGTCGCCGTACGGTAACCAGGAAAGATGGATAAAGCCGTCTCAGACCGAGAGAAGAGAGTCTTCGCAAGCAGAAAAAAATACGCGTTCAGGAGTACAGAGGTCCTTCCTTCACGCAGAATCGTTCACCTGAAGAAAGGACTCCCGGGCCCCCTAAATCTAAGGGACTCTAGAGGCTTGTTAGACTCTTTATAAGTTTTGATAACCTTTCGGTGAGCCGTTTATTTATTAACTAAAAATTTAATTTAGGAAAACCTGCAAAGAGGGAGGAAGGGTTCAGTCCTGATTTAATCCGCCTGATGTAGAACGAAGAACATTTTTTCCACAGACACGTCACGGATGAGCAGGCTACCTATATCTTCACCAAAGTTAGCAGTGGGAGGATGTTTTTTAAAATGTTCATACAAGGCTTTTGAGGACTATTGTTCGGAAAGCCATAAGGAACAAGGTTTTATTTTTAAAATATGCTATGTGCTGCTCTTTAATGCCAGCAAAAAAACTTTTCATTGGTTTAGCGCACTGGTATATGGGAACCCTTATTTGCTGTTTTCTCAGATGGATTGACTATTAAAACTATTAACTAATTTGTCAGCCAGCGAGGGGAAAATAGAATACATTTTTAATGAGGTTGGATTGGGGGGGAGGACTTCACATTCTTTTGGGATACCTTAACTAACTGGTTCTTACCCATTTCCCCACATAGTACACAATGGCGTAGTTGCCCCAAAGCTCCGCCCATTCCATCCAACCCATGTAATTAGCATGATTTAGCCCCACCGAGTTATTATGGTGCAGATTATATCACCAGGTTCCCACCAACACTACCAAACATCCTTGGTACGCGGTACGTTGCGTGAGCGGGTGTAATGGTCACAAATTCAGCGGGAGCGGGCAGGAGCGGGATTAAGAAAACAGAGATAGCAAGAGATATGAACGCTGAGACCTCCTTCACACACACACACACTCATTCTAACCAGGGCCGGACCTACAATGGGGCCAACTGGGGCAATTACCCCAGGCGGCACTTTAGAAGCATTTTTTTTTTTGGAGCGGAAGAGAGAGAGAGGGGCGCCGAGTGTTTTCGTTTACCCGCTCGCCGCCCTCTCTCTCTACCTCTTGCGGCGAGTTCGGCCTGTTCGGTCGTGGTGGCGGCTTGTAATGCTGAGCGGCCGGAAAGTGGCACGTCAATTTCCGGCGGGCAACAGCATTACAAAGCGGGCACCGTGGCAGAGCAGGGAGACTCGCTGCAGGACTGGTTTTAAAGGTAAGGTACCGGGGGGCGTCGCAGTTTTAAAATGCCGCCGCCCCCCCCCGCCGGACGGCCGGCGGGGGGCGGAATTTTAAACTTCGCCCAAACGGCAGGCGTTAAGTCTTGCGCCGGCCGCTGATTCCTAACACCCCGCCGCAATGGTCTATCATTGTACACTAAACACACATAGACTCCCATTCTAACACCCCAGCATGGTCTATCATTGTACACTAACACAACATAGACTCATTCTAAACACCCCACATGGTCTATATTGTAGCAACTAACGCACATAGACATCATTTAAAGCCCACATGGTCTATCATTGTAACAGCTAACAGAACCATAGACTGCATTCTAACACCCCACATGGTCTATCATTGTACACTAACACACATAGACTCATTGTAGCGCTGTACACTGACACTCCCATCACACACACTCTATTCTGATACACACACACAGCCTAACATTGTACACTGACACATACTGTACACAATTTAACATTGTACACTGACACCCACACACATTTATTTTAACCAAGGATAGGCACAAAAATGGTTCATGGCCGATATTTTCACAGTTTTTGATTTATTTAAAACAACACTGAATAGCGCCCCTGGGTTAAACGTGTGGTAGATGAAATCATTCTATTCCATTTAGGCCCAAAACAGTGATAGTATGGATAGACTGTCAAAATACACACATATACACACAAACATACTGGCTTGCCCTTGCATCCACACACTTACTTGCCCTTAGACACGCTTGCCATAACATACACATAGTATCAGAATACGAACACACTCTCTATCCGCTTTCTCATTAACGCTCCCCTTTATCTCTCTTCTTTCGCTTTATCTCTCCTATTCTTTATCTATCCATCTCTCTTATTATCTCCCCACCTTTCTTCTTTCTCATTATCTCTTCCTTTCCTCACTGTCTCTCTTCTTTCTCTTTATCTCTCCCCGGTCTCACTGCCATCTACCTCCTTTCTCCCCGTCTCTTACCTTTCTCCTTTTTCATTAAGTCCTGTAGTGGGAGCGCGAGGTCTTTTTCTTCATATCTTGACGTTCGGCATCAATCGCCGGCACACAGTGACAGGGAGCAGTGAAGCAAGGGTCTGAAAGAACAGACCTCGCGCTCCCTTCATTTTGGGCCGGTTAGAAATTATCACACACGTTACACATGCTGCAGATACTGAAACTGACTTAAGGTGGTTCTATAGAAACTTTACAAATATTTACAGTCTGGGGCCCATTAACAGAGGTTTGCCCAATTCTTTGCTAGTGTAAAAAAATATCTGAGCAACTGGGAAGAGTACCAGACACAAACACAACAGCACATTGCGCAATGGCTATACTTATTAGTCAGTGGCCCACCTGCGGGTTAGTTATACAAAAGGAGTTAATATTAACCAGCAATATGTTCCAGGGAATGTTTGGCGCAGTAAATGCAGTTCAGTGAACTGAAACGTAGATCATGTAGACAGGGTTAGTGTTTGGTATCTGAGTTTGGAGATACACTCATTTCTATTAGCAGATTGTTTGCTTTACCCAGTCTGTTACTGACATAGCACCTCGGGGCATTCGGACGGGAATGGGAATAATGCAAAGACCATGAGTCCTAATTGTTCTTTCCATTTATATTTCAGAATAAGTCCCTTTGTAATCATGTAAACAATGGAATTATATAACATAGAAACACTTGATCATTATGGCTGGCTTCCAATAACTTGTGACGGCACAACTAGGTCACAGTTTTGTCAGTTTCCATAACTGTGTGGAGGTAAGTTTCTCGCCGAGGAACCTCGCCAAGGAAGCTGCCAGCTCTCTAGAGTAAATTGCTTATAGTACCTGATTTTAGAGCCAGTCCTAGCGAAGGGGAGCTGAGCCTTTACAGTATCTAAGTACTGGTAAATTGCCAGATAACTTTGATTTAGTAAATAAGCCCCTTGATCATTTAAAACAAGTTTGTCCATACCACCGCCACTTGAAGGCCATTCCAGGTATCCATCATTCCTTCCAATCATTCCTTGCAATCCACCTGCAATGGCTTTTGATCAGCTCTTTCCCTAGATGAATCTGTGAATGATATGTTCATATTTCGTGGTGTTCTATCTGGCAAGCAACTCACTCACATTACACCTAAACACTTTGTGAGCCATCAATCATCACTTTGTGAGCCATCACAGTTGTACATTGTCAGCCAGTCTGCTTTCAACATCCAAAACTACTGATCAGCCCTATTTTGTTGACCTATTACATCTTCCTGAGACATTGTCCTTGAACAAAACCTCTACTTTTAAACTTTTTACCAAAGAAAACACCAAAAACATACTCAGCGCTAATTTATAAAGCTACCATCACCAAAAATGAGTAATTAGATTAAGACAAACCAATCAATCTAAAGAAACAATGAAATAATTATATTTCATTATAGACAAAATAAATGTATAAAAACAAAACGCTGCAGCTTACGTTTATTTTGTTGCATATTTTAGTTGCGGTCTTTTGTTTTTATGAATTTATTTTGTCTATAATATAATATCTTTTATCTAATTTTTGTGTTAATTATTGAGAGCGCTGCCTTGTTTCTCTTTAATTATATTCTCTATTTTTAAAATATGTTACCATACAAAAAAATCTCAGGCTATTATTGATTATTAGCTATTATTAATTAATGACTAAGAAGAGTGAGTCCAATGCACTACTCCCGCAGACAGGCAGGTAAAGGGTTACACACGTTATAAGGACAATAGGCACTGGAGGACAAAGGCTCCACTTTTCTATTCTTTAGGTGTGATTTGCTATGCAAGGTAATGGGTGTGAAAATATCTTATTTCTCCCACGGGGTATCAAGTGGCCTAAAGCCAGCCATGAAAGCTGCAGTGTGCGTTACTGAAATAATGCAGAACTTACAGTAAAATGACATCATAAGAAGCCCAGGGCAGATACATTATTATAGGACAAAAGCAGATCTTCTTGTCATCAAAACCCTGCAAGAGATCTGAAGACAATGTCTGGAAATATTAATATCTCACAGAAAGATCACTTTCCAACTTTAAGGTTCTCTAATGACTATTTCTTGATTACCATAATTTTTTATTATCCTTATGTGATTCTTCGTGTTATTGCAATCACAGTTTAAATATTATTATTGTTATTTATATAGCGCTAACAATTTACGCATCGCTTCTTACAGTCCATTCATTCAAGGGGTCTGACAAAACTAGAACTGACGGACTGAGACAAACCGGTACATTGGGTAAAGAGAGCCCGGCTCGAAAGCTTGCAATCTGCATAGACTGTCTTTTTAGTGAGGTGCGTTTTGTACTCAGTATCTTCATATATTGCATCTTGGAACTGGAAGATTATCCCTTGTGTGAGACAGAACATAAAACTTAAAAGCCAGAGCGGTGGACAATGTGTTGCGCACTATTCCAGACATCGAGGGGCTAGTGCCACTGATGCAAGCAACCCATGCATTTAGTAAACATTAAATCTGTACACGATTTTAAAGTTGAGACTTGCTGCTCGTTAAACAAGAGCGCCCCCTGCTGTACATGAATGGGAATAGAAGTTCATTATTCAAGCCGAGATGCCTTTTTTCTTAATATTTGTTAAGGTAGCTGCCCTTCATTGGTTGGTGGCAGAGGAGCTCCCTGCCAGCGATCAATAGAGTCGCTTGTACAGACCTTTAACTATTGATGGCAAATCTTGGTTTGGGGAGGGAACCTGAGTTAAAGGTCCATGCAAGCAGCTCTATTGGTCACCGGCAGGGGCCTCCTCTAGCATCAACCAATGAAGGGCAGCTGCAGGGACTCCCCTGATGTCAGCAGGATTGTCCATTGATGTTAGTGGCCGCATCCCCCAGGAGCCCAGGCATGACAATTAGTACACACTAATGTCAAGAATTTGGCCACGTAACTAATAAATAGAATATGTTCACACATTAGAACCACCAATGGCTTTGCTGCTTTTTATAGTCACAAATTTTAACAGCCAGTACCTCTTGGACATCTAGTGAAAACATAAACCCAGTTTACTCATTTCACCCACATATGATCTTTTCAATTTGATTTGGTAATGCATTTTATAAATGAAAATAAATGAAAAACAGTTATATTTGTTCTTGTTTCGGGATGGGCTGATGGTCTCACAGCAGATATGCAAATTCTTCTGATAAAAAGATGTGGCTTTTAAACGTTCCAACCAACGTTAGCAGAGAGATCTGTCCAGCTAAATCTGAAATTTATACTTGATTTGATTGCCTAATAAGTTTGGTGCAAAAGTTACATCAACATTCTTTTTTTATAGATGCGAATGAATTAATGTCATTTATTTTTACACTTAATTCACACACACAATAGGACGGTCCTAGATGATCAGTAGTTCTGGATGTGAAAAGCAGGCTGACTCACAATGTATAATTGTGCTATTGTGTCCTGAAGATGGATCAGAAAATATTTGGATGTGAAATCAGGATTTCTTGCCAGACTGTCATAAAATATGAACGTCTCATTCACAGAATCATCTTCTGCAAGAGCTCTTGTTACTGTAGGTAGATTGCACTCTGTCATACGTTAAGCAAATGCATAATACTGTCCTAGATAAACATGTGTATGTACAAATCTTATTCCGCGTGAATCCAAAAATTCTCTAGTGCATTGATTCCATTTTTTGTAACAGTTTATAAAACCAGATGTTTATGATAAAGATTCACTTATAGATTGTAAGTTCTTAAGAGCAGATCCCTCTTCTCTTTCTGTACCAATATGTCTTAATGTAAGTTTATGTTATTGTTAATTTAATGGTTATTTTATTTTTTTGCCCTCATTGCAATACTGCTCTTAATCTGCACAATTATTTCTCCCCATTATGTTATCCTTTTCTCAACTAAATTGCTGACTGTGATTTATCGGATTAATCCGCCTTTGAGGGGTGAGGACCAGGGAAATAACTCCAGGACAGGAACTTGTTTAGATAATGACATGGATCTAAATTTGTATTAAGTGAAGATTTAAAATAAATATTTTGAAAGCAAATACACTCATTGACAAACAAAAATAACAAGTTATAGGTGTTTTTAATTAAATACATTTATCAATTATAAGTTATCTTAGTATATCCTCCATACATCTATATCTAATATAAGTATTTACTCTTTATCTAATGCATCGGTTTGTCTTAGTCTGTCAGTTCTAGTTTTGTCAGACATTTCGACTATATGGGCTATAGGAAGCCCTGCGGAAATTATCGGCTCTATATAAATAAAATATTATAATAACTTGTGGCAGAAGACACTCTCCGTTGTAAGTCGTTTTTTCGTTATAACAGGGCCCTCGTGTGGCCCTTCTTGGAATAGTGCTTATTAAGAGTCAGGTCAATTTTGAAAATGTTATTTAATGTGAGAATATTATTAACAGTCTCTCTTCTGCTCTTCAGGGTGATCGCTGAGCTGTTAGGTCCCTCTTTCTGCAGCATTGGAACTGCAGCTTCTGCGGCAGGTGGGCATTTCTGGGTTCAATCGTGAACCAGAAGCGTGGGGGAAATGCATAGATACCTAAACTATTCCCCAATATTCCCAATATTAAACATTATTAGCATTTATTAATGGGAATCCCCATATCACGATAATTCTGGAGACACAGAAAGCTCATTAGGTAAGTACTGTCAATGCCTCTGGTGGGCTGGCTGTAGGCAGATCGTGTTCTTGTAGACATGTTAGTTCCCTTTTCATTCTTTCCTGTACTCCAGGAATAGTTAGTTACCTGGAGCAGTCAGCGGACAGCACAATTTGTATCAATTTACTGATGAAAAATGAGCTGAAACCTTTTCCTCTTCCAGCACTTGTTAAATTTGGCAGCGTGTCGCTCCGATATGGGCCCCGGTATCTGCACACAGCAAATCTAATATTTGATTGAGGCGAAACGCATTGCAGGGCAACTCCCTCCAGATGCCCCTACGCAGGAAGAGCAATTATCAGGATGAACTGCACTCCCTCTGTACATAATCCCAAAGTGTGATATTCACTTGCGCTCCAGTTGACAAGGCCTTGGGCATTAGTGTGGCTGAATGGACAGGGCGCATGTATGAGTGTGGGTGAGCTCTGTATGAGTGGTGGTGGGCATATTTGGGGTTATATAGATCTTGGGATATAGGGTGCCTATTGGGTGACCTGGGTCAGTGCCATTTTGAAAAGACAGAGATAGATGCTGGTGTTAACGAAGGCAAGCTGGGTCTCAGTCCTCCCCTGACGTGGTATGGTCAATGACCTTGGACGTGCCCACCGAGCTTAAGGTCGGCTGGTGATTAGCACGGATTGAGGGACAGCAGAGGAAGCTGTGAATGTTATTAGACGAGGGGGGAGGTGAGGATTTTTGGAATTTTAGAGGGTGCCAGCAAGAACGGTGTAGGTTCCCATACTGTGCAAGCTGAGTTGTTGTATATGTATGCACTTGATTGTTTATTATTTATGTATTTATAGTCAATTTATAGAAAATAAGTATAGGATAACACAGCAAGGCTTTCTCCACCTTATGTATGGGTTTGTCTTAGTCTGTCAAATCTAGTCTTGTCATACACCTTGAATATATGTATTGTATTAGTTAATTAATTGTATAAAAAAAGGTAATACTATTAATAATAAATCAGTAGATACTTTGTGACAGAATTGGGCATTGAAATGTGCATGCAAGCAGTGTGTTTTAATAATGTTTAAATACAGTGTATAATAATTGAAACCCTGAATTGGGTTCAAATTGCTCGTTTACACTACCAGCAAAACCTATGAAGTTTGGCAAAGCAAGGAAGAAAACAACTAGCGGTGCCACCACAAGCATCGGCATCACTGCAATGATTCCAGCTCTCCCAGAGTACAGATGGGCAGCCACTGTCAGATAGCATACAAAAAGTGCTTCAATAAAGTAGATCAATAGTTTGCTCCAACTTTTTGGCAAAATCTGTAGGGTGACCTGAAGACCTCCATCTCACAAACGGGATGTTCCTGTCACAGCTCAACACTTGCAGACCATTATCAGAGTTCCCAGATCTCAGCTCAGATCTCACAGAGCAACAAAAAGGTTTGTAAAGGTATTCAAATTATTCAAAACCCAATTTATTTAGCAAAATGCTCACTTTTACATAGACACCCAGACGCTCCGTTTGAACCACGTCAGTCTTGCATTAGCGGGGAACATTCTTCTTGGTGGGAGTAATGACGTCTACACGCATGACGTGTTTCGCCCTATCACCATACCTGGGAACTTCTGGGCGCCGTCTACTCTGAGCCTTCCCTTGCGGGATGCGGCCAGGACTGCCCACTGATGGCAGCGGGCGGTCCCGTGACGTCGGTGGGCGTTCCCCTTGACATCAATGGGAGTTCACCTGATGTTAGTGGGCGGTCCCGCTGATGGCAGCGGGAAACACCCCCATTTTAAGGGAAAATGGGCGGGGCGTGGCAAGATCCCACAACCCTGAGGATTTGGGTCTTGACCCGGAGAACCGGAGAAGAGGTGCTTCATCCGGCAATGCCTATCACAGGGCTTTAAGATGGCAGCAGATCTATGTTTGGGCCAGGAGAAGTTGTGGAAGACGATGGAAGGTCAAACCTTCAGCAAAAGTGGGTCTTACTCCTCCTTGTACACAAGTGGAAAAGGATATGGCTGTATGACAATGTTGATGGCTTCCTGCTTTCAGTAGTGGCAGCCATGAGGACATAGACAATGAGTCTAATTTTCCAACTCCAATATGTTAAGAATGCCTTCACCCATTCCTATACATTCGCAATGGACTCCAATAGGCATTTTGCATGAATTAGGTGAGGAGTGTTCTTTACATTAAAAGCATGCATTGCAGTAGTACAGTGAAGCAGGGACACACTGCCAGCAAGAGAAAGCAGGTGATAGCAGGTGATAGCAGGTGATCAGCATGAATGTACATTAAGTGACTTCGCAAGGGCTTTAATTCACACTTTTACCTACTAAACCCCGGGAATCAGAGAATCCCAACAAGTTTATAGTTTCAATAGGATTGAATCGTTTATACACTTGCATGCAAAAATGCTTTATAGGTAAAATATAATGTGACGCTCATATGTAGTAAAATGCATATACTGGCTGGAGTGTATGTTAGAAATAATATTTAATAGCGCTTAAATGAGAGTCCACTTAGGATAAATTATCTAGATTGATACAACAAAAATATATTGAAAGGATGAAATTTAAGGTATTAATGATGATACCTCGGAACTCTCTGGGATTCGCCCCGAAGACTATTGGGGAAGCTCCCCTTCTCCTGGACACCACAGAGAGACCCCACTCCCTGCCCTCTTCCCCTCCAAAAATGGCACGTGTCCTGTGAAACCACCCACGGTGCCCATGGTGATCCCACAGCGGTCCTGGCTCTATAAGGCCGGTAGCCCCATGATGAAGCTCGGCCAGCAGTGCAATATGCATGGCTACAAGTTTTTATGCTAATTTGTGTGCCAGATGGCCGGTCCATGCCTGGATACATTGTATTCTAATTGTTTTTTTTAGGATAGATACATAACCCCACATGGGCTGGTGGCAGAGAAGCACCAGCTAGTTACATGCAGGCCATGAGCCACCTGTCAACAAACCTGTGCAAAAGCACAAGAATTATAGCGGAGCCCTGCACCAGATACAGACTGCACCATCAGGGGAGGGGTGCACTTTTTAAAAGCTTGACAGCTAATGACAGCTAACTGTTGGGGGGGTGGGGCTGGGGTTTTTGAGGTTTTTCTGTCTTTTCTTTTCCTTTTTTTACTACACTATGGAGGAACCCTTCAAATGTGGATGTCATGTATTGTATAACCCCTGTAATGTTTTTCTAACCATCGTTTCCCGAGAAGCTTGTGTAATGATTTATGAGCTGTGTGTCTGACACTGTTACACTTCTGGATACTGAAAATTAGAACATTTGGTGGGACGGATGCTTTACTGAACAAACGGAAATTGCGTAATACGTTTGTTCTAAAACAATTAGTTTATAAAGCAGAGGCTGACACATGCCACGCCTCTCATTGTTTGGTAACGCCCGTTTCATGTTGAATTCAGTCCAATCACTGAAAGCCAACCTTAGGACTTCCCTCTCTTCTAATTGTGATTGGCTACAGTGTCCTAGTAGGGAATGCAAAAGTGCTATAAATTCCGCGGAGGCGAGCGCTCAGTCATCTTCCCCTGCTTAAGCCAGCATCCTGTTACGGTGATAGCGACTTCCGGTTAACGTTAGTTCCTGTGGTTTTCTTTTTGCTCGTTTCTGGTATTGTTTATTTTTTGCTCTCCGGTCTAAACATGCTGTCTCCCCGCAAGCCCTTTGGAGTTGTGAGTGAGAACGTGTCCCCCACTAAGAGCCTGGCCCTGACTGACAAGGAGAGAACGGTAAATCCTCGTGTAACTTCGGGTCTACAGGGACCTTCCGCTCCTTCGTGTAACTAAACTCCCGCTTTTTTCCTGGCAGCCCCCTTCCCGCAGCAACACCCGGATCCTGGCAAGTAAAACCGCCCGCAAGATCTTCCAGGAGGCAGAGAACGATTCGGTAAGTGAGCTCTCGGATAAGGCTTAATATAACGCTAATCCGGTGTGTCAATCTTCTCCCATCCATTTGCAGCGGGCCTTCGGTAAAATGTTAAAGGGCCCTCATATGCATTAAAGTGCAGGTGATGCCTTTAGTGTCCCTGTAAACATATTCAGTAGACCAGGGAAATATTCATAACCGTGTTGTGTGGGGGTCATTGTCTGCTTGTCTATTGACCTCTTTATCCTGGGGTTTGCTGTAGTTCATCTCCTTGCCTGAGGTTAAATTAAAAAATAAATTAGGAGGTGCTGGGTTTGTAAATAAATCTGTTAAATGCATCTTGTTAACCCCTTAAGGATCAGGCTGGGGGTTTTTTTGTACCCTTTGTGACCAAGGCTGTTAACACTTGTGGTAATTTCTTCCTTGCCCATTTAGTGTGCCCCAGAAGTTATATAGGTTTTTTTTTTTTCCCCCCCTGGTGAAACTTTCTTGGCAACTAGGCTTTTTTTAATATTTTTTTTTGCCACTTGCTGCCATCTTGCAAGTGGCAAAATCTCATGCAGTGGTGTCTGTGACCACTCTGACCGGTAAAGCGCATTCCAGGTGTGGGTGTTGGCGGTCTGTGAATGCCTCACCATCAAGACATTTCAGCTACACCATTGAAGGCATAGCTTTGTCTCAACCAGGAATGCTGTGGTTCAAGTGTCAATCAGTCTGCTTCTGATGCTTAAGAATAGCACATCACTACTACTTATCCCCAAAGGTAAAAATCCAGGTCTCTTCAATTCACAAGGAGCCCCTCCTGAGGGACAACCCCCATCGCTTTGTCATCTTCCCCATTCGGTATCACGATATCTGGCAGATGTACAAGAAGGCAGAAGCCTCCTTCTGGACAGCAGAGGAGGTGAGTAACGAGGCTGAAGCTGCTCATGGACCCTTTCTTCTGGCACATGACCAGGTGCTTATACAGACTTTGCTTCTTGTAGGTGGATCTCTCCAAAGACCTCCAGCACTGGGAATCGCTGAAGCCAGAGGAGAAGTTCTTCATCTCTCGTGTCTTGGCCTTCTTTGCTGCAAGTGATGGCATTGTTAATGAGAACCTGGTGCGTACAACAGTCAGCTCCAGGGCAGGCTAACCTGCACACACACAGAAATGTATATATTAGTGTGTTATTGACAGAAATCTGTTAAATATTTACTGATAAATATATATGCTCCAATGTGTGGCACTCATATGAAGTGTGAAGAGAGGCTTGAATGATGGTTCCATGTCATCCCAATCACCCATTAGGGTCTTGGGCTTGCTCCAAGAAAACTTCTTTGGTCAGACTCTTTAGTGGTCCTGTAGACGGCCTTGATATTTAGTCAGATAAATTTATAATTTATCAAATAATCAAAAAATGCATGCAGAAGATAGTCCTGCTTACAATCTTCTAGGTGGGTCAAAGGGACTAAATCTTCCTGTGACCTTCTAGGTGGAACGGTTCAGTCGGGAAGTACAAGTAACAGAAGCCCGCTGTTTCTATGGATTCCAAATGGCAATGGAGAATATTCATTCAGAAATGTACAGCCTTCTCATAGACACTTACATTAAAGATCCCAAGGAGAGGTAAGCAAATACAATTCAGTCTGAAGGGATCAGAATGTAACGTCAAGGGATTGATGGTAGCTAATATGCTGTCACTCGTCAGGGAATTTCTCTTCAATGCTATTGAAACTTTGCCTTATGTGAAAAAGAAGGCTGACTGGACACTGCGCTGGATTAGCGACAGAGAGGCATCATTTGGTAAGGATTGAACTACTACACTGCATTTAAACATTTTTAATTGAATGTCCCATGGAAACAATATACTATGCAACATAAGAGTCCTAACACTAAATGCATTTTCAGGTGAACGTGTGGTGGCCTTTGCTGCCGTGGAAGGCATCTTTTTCTCCGGCTCATTTGCATCTATATTCTGGCTGAAGAAACGCGGCCTGATGCCTGGGCTCACTTTCTCAAACGAACTCATTAGCCGTGATGAGGTTGGTACCTTCCCTATATTAATGGCCTCTGGTGCCTCTTGTGAATGTGCTGTTGCTCAACATGGTTTTTATTTCTGCAGGGATTACACACAGACTTCGCATGTCTCATGTTCAAGCACCTTGTGAACAAACCATCTGAGGCCCGTGTCCAGGAACTGATTACAGATGCCGTGAGAATTGAGCAGGTAAACTTACTACTGTCATACTGCAGTGACTGTACCTATCACACCAGTTGGGCCGTATGCCAGTACATTAACACTGTTCCCTTCCCCCACCACAGGAATTCCTGACGGACGCACTGCCTGTAAACCTGATTGGCATGAACTGCAAGCTGATGGCGCAGTATATTGAATTTGTTGCTGATCGCCTGCTGCTTGAACTTGGCTTTAGCAAGGTAATTAACAAGTTCTTATCCGGCTGCGCTCAGACTATCCGCATTCCCGATAACTGCAACAGAAAGCAATGCGGCTACATAGTGTTTTGAAGCTGACGTGGCTTGATTGCTGAATGTATCCACGGTATGTTCTGAAGCTATTGTGCTAATGATGCCTTTCCTGTACACAGGTCTACAGAGTAGAAAATCCTTTTGACTTCATGGAGAACATCTCACTGGAAGGAAAGACTAACTTCTTTGAGAAGAGAGTTGGTGAATATCAGAAGATGGGAGTCATGTCCAAGACCTCAGACCACGCATTCACACTTGATGCAGATTTTTAACCCTTGTGGCTTTGATGGATGCAGACTTGGGTGTAGTGACTTTTTTTGTGTGCAGCTAGGTCTGAAACATGAGTCAACTGGACAGTCCCAAAGCATGGATCTCCATTGGTAGCAGTGACTATAATTTGTGAAATGTTACACATCACTTGCTTAACCATTCTCTACCAATGTCCTAGCTCATAGTAGGAACCATGTATCATGTTACACTCATGGGTACCCTGTACAGCTTGGTGTGCATGTAGGAGAGGGTGCTGTGTATCCTGCAGGGGAAGCTAACTTCTATATGGCAGTGTTTTGTCTTTTTATATTTGTATGTTTGGATTGTTTGTAAAAATCCTGCAGTTTAATTTAAAGAATCTTGTAATAAAATTGCCTCTTAATCATAATCCAGTCTCTGTGACTAAACCATGTTTCTACTTCACTTATGCATCTCCTGCTAAATTGGGTTGGGGTGGGTTAGATTAAACCATGACATGACTGTAAAACGGCATATGGAACTAGCATGTTTCTTATGGCCATTACACGGAAGGTTAGCTAATGTTCCACTGGGGGGTTTATTGAAACCTTTAGGTATCTTATTTTGTGTATGTGGCTGAAAAGCATACTTTAATGGATGCACATTGGCCTAAGGGCAGGGGGCTGACTTTATTATCTCAAATGTCTGAGCATAAGTGGGCTTGATAACATGTTCTAATGGCAAATGAAGTTGCCATTAACATACAAATCCCCCTTAAATCTGATCTGGGAAGTGATCCACCATGATCTGTGGCTTTTGCACTCCATTGTAGTTGGATGATGTCATACTATGTTCACAAGCCAGATGGTGCCCCATGTTAATTATGGCTTTTTTTTTTTTTTTTTTTTTTTTTGACCATTTACCAGTGATATCCATACACTGGCTATATTTCCAAATCGCAATGCCATTCTTTACCTCCACTGTATAATGCCGCCACTGCCTATCTGTCTGTGCCACCATCTCACTTGGCCCCTAACCTTCCTACATCCCCTCAAGGTGTTGCATTTTAAACCAAATGTGTCTCCAGAACAAGCTGATTTGGCTTTAGAACAAATAAGGTTTTGGAGGAGGCTCTACTTATCTAGGTAGGGCAGGGAATAACAAAAGGTTAGAAATCATTGTTTTCCTGGTCTACTCTAGGTAGAAGGCCCACCCCTCAGGCTCTTGCCATTCTACATTGGGGGCTTTATTCAAGTCCTTACTACCAGGGGCCCTGTGGTTGGAGGGAACTCTGGGGATCCCTGCAATTCCTCCCTTAATCTGTAGACACATGGCCATGGCTTACGTGATGCCTACTTGAGCTCTGCTTGGGGATTGTGTCCACAAAGATGTGGTACTGAAGCCTTGCATTGTACCGCTAGTAAGCTTGCTTTTCCGCTCTGGTTTCCCTTCAGAATCAGAGGAATAAACAAAGCAGATAAAGACCTCCTCTCTCTACATGAGTAATGTGACAGTCTCTCACTTCTGACATCCTTCAGTATTGCTTCAGACTTCATTCCTTGGGGTCTGAATTGGCAGAGATTGCACCCCTGAAGAGCTGGGAGGGGAAAACCGAGTAAGTCAAACAGCTAATTGGACTGTGTAGGGAAAAGTTCTGGTTCTGTGCAATTAGATGCTTCCAGTGCTGCAGTACAATGCTTAGGCATGGCCCCTGTTGGCTACAGTCAGCCATCCCCCTAAGGATATTCATGCATGCTAGGGAACAGAGGAGATCTGTAGCTAGCTCCTTTTGTGCACGAGGCGAGAATACGTACACTGCTCATATACACTGCCTTTACACATACCTTCCCATAAACACTCACATGCTGCCCTCACACACACAACTGCCAATAAACACACGTACACTGCTCTTACACACAACTGCTCCCATACACTGCCTTTACACACATCGTCACATAAAGATGTATATACACATACACTGCCCATAAACACTCACATACCAGGTAACAAACAAATACCTACACGGCTCGTACACATACCTGTCCACACACACAAGCTTACAAACATCATACATAACGTGTGCCTCAACCCCAAGAGTCATTCCTGCCAAAAATGTCACAACTTTTGCACCCCTGGAACTGTTTCAGATTTCTTGCTCTTGTGATGTCTGTTGCTTCCTTACAGACTAAAGTTTAAATGATTGTTGGTGCTCTGCTGCAACACACTAGCATCCAACAAATGTATAGGTGTTTTCATGTCTAAGATGAGCTTGTTTTTAATACCAACTTTATGCATGTTTTGCCTATATATACGTAGTGAAGTTGTGTGCTCTGCGTCACAGTATGCCTTGTATATGAAATGTATGTTTTGTCAAAGAACAAAACTTAATTAAACCCGACTGTAAGGTGCCTGAAAGCTCTGCCCCTTCATGTTTGCCAAAATCAGGTTAGAAGATGACTCTCAGGGATCCTAACAAGAAGCTTTGCACTTCCTGTTCCAAAGTTAGGTGAAATTTATGAACTGGTTCCAGTCCACTTCTGATTTATTTGGGATCCAAGCTTTTACTTAAGTGACTGCAGCTCCTCCACCAACAGCTTATTTCTCCAAGGAAGAGGCACTTTTTTCTACTTCAAACCCTCAGATACCTTTTTATGATGGCCCTTCGGTTGAGCATTTGATAGGCTGCTGATCACTGCAGTTTGTTGCACCTTAAAAGTGGAGGACAAGAATATAGATAAAAAGCCAGACCTCTTCCACTGCCATGCTAGGAGGCGTACGATTTCCAGGCCAGCGATAGATTGCATTACACCATAAAATATCCTTTTTTTTTAGTTAACATACTATTTTCCTAAGATGTGCAAGATGAAGCTGGATGCTTCTAGAACTAAATCTACTAGAAAGACAATTATTCCTCTAGAATACTCGCTCTGTTGACTTTCTACCACTGAATCGTGCCTTTGCCGTTTGCTGGAAGGCTGTATGGTTAAATTCATGGGCAGCAAATAATGCCTCTATATAACCTTCACTTCAAGGAGAGTGAACATTTTTTGCAATGAACTGGAAAACACCTTTGAACAGACCACAGTTGATTGATATGAACTTTCTTCCCCAGTCTATTTTAAGCCAGGCTCATTTCAAAATTCCAGAGGTCAAGAATCCTCTGTAGATCCCATGTAGTAAAATCCCTTCTTTAGGGTATGTCCCTACAAGCAAAGAGACTGCAGCAAAGAGGGAGAAGTCTACACAAAAATCCCAACACCAGGATGCTTCTTCCCCAAGTTGAGGAAGAGGTAACTTCAATCACCTGGATCTTAAGGGTGATCTGCAAGGGATACACCTTAGAATTTCTCGAAGGCTTCTAGTTTCCAGTCCGCCATTGGATAAAGACAATTACTTGCTAAGTAGTGTCAGGGGGGATTATTTCCCAGGGTTTGTAGTTCCAACAGATTTACACATCAGAAAAAAGCCCTAACGTTTATGGTGGAAATCTTAACTCCTGTGCATTGTCTCCATTGGAGAAGAAACTGCCTACCCTCGATTTAATAAGGTATACACAGGTCTATTTGGCCAGAACTGAATCTTGGAGATAGCCTTTCTCCTTGTTGGTTTCATTTGCGGGACCAAGAAAAGGCCGGGCCCAGACTAGCAATGCAGGAAGCCTACCCTGCATCCGGAGAAGATCTTCCCTTTAGCCTGAAAGCCCTGGTGGAATGTGCCATGTCGACATACTAAGCTATTTTCTCAGCCAGGCTGATACCTGCAGGGAGGAGGCCGAGATTCTTCCAGCAGGGTTGGGGTCTGGTCACTTCAGTTGGCTCTGGGTGTGATTTCCAGGGGTCTTACAGTGGACCTCAGTCTAATCAACAAGAAGTTCAGGCTGGAAATTCTCAAATCTACTCTGGAGATTTTGTTGGAGCGGTGGCTGTGGGCCTGTTCAATGGCAGCCCTTTCCTGACACTAATTGGCTACTTCAAGCAGCTAATCAGCAGCAGAGGAGGGTAGCCGCTTCCGTATTAGGGTGTTCCCTATCATACTTGAAATAGCGTGATCTTGAGTGCTTGGTGGATCGCTCCTTTTTTTATGTTAACTAGAGTAGCATTGTGACTTGTGAGTCACTACTTTTGAGTACTTTACAGAGAACACAATGCATATATTTTCCCCCATATGACTTCCTATACAGAATATTTCCGCTTAAGGATTTTAATTTAAGTATTTATTTTATCTATATTTAATGCGTTATGCAAAACCTTGTTATATCTTTTTGTGAGTGTTGTGGGTAATGCCATGTATGTTTTTTGCTGCATCGTTAATAATGTTCCTGCGGGATACTAAATCATTTTAACACCAATCATTGTTACTGTATTTAGTCATTGGCCGGTTTCATGTCTACAAGCGTACATTAATACTTGTTTGAGCACTCGTGTCTGCCAGGGTAAAGGTTTTGTGGAAGTTCACAGGAGGCCATGTCCACGGAGAAGAGGACAAAGACGGAAAAATAAGATGGAGGAAACAATTCCTTGTCCAAAAATGAAACAAAAAATTAGTTTTAATAGTTTTTGGTTGATTTGCACAACTCTATTAAGAACCACGTACCAATAAAACTTGCACAATTATCAACCAGTGTCGCAACTGTTCATTGTTCTCAGACTTGGGTAAAGCAACCGCTCCGTTGTACACAACACCTGGAGGCAAAGTTTGAAGACCCACAACTGTGCTTTAAGGGTTATATCCATAATGAAGAGTTGGAGAAAAAAGAATCACATCACAAAGTGTTTAATTATTAGAAACATTTATGTAAAATGTTGCAAAATGAAATTCACAATGAATTGAATAAATTGCTCAAAGCCAAGAAAAAGTAGACAAAAACATCTGAAAAAAACAGAAGACTGTTACCCCCAAAAAAAGCCTTTACATGCTTCTTACAGGACTCAGTGGTGAACATGTGCGGTATCACATGTATGTAAAGGAGTATCCGTGTTTAGAATCAGATAACAATGCAAACAAAGACATATGGCACGTGACCAGGAGACTTCTGGAGAAACTGCACCCCTCTGTATTTAGTGAGTCGGCAGATTTTGTAGGGGAGAGTGAAAATGAATAACATTAACACACACATATACATCGTAATAAGCAATATCATATTGTATGCAATAAAGTTTCTGGTATAAATATTAATTAGCAGATATTGGTAAATATTTTTTATTGACAATTTATATGTGAATCGCGCAAAATCCACGCGGTTTTTTCTATTATGCCAAATCTTTGCATAGCGAGCAGTTGCATAAGGGTACTACTACTGTACACCGCTGCGGAATACGATTGCGCTATATAAATACACACGTTGTAGCAAACGCGCCATTCACACTATTAACAACAAAATACATCTAAGCTAGAATAATAAATAAAATAAGCACTTATTATTCATACTTGAACCGGGTGTGAAATTACTTGCTTTATTTCCACTTCCAAACAAGCGGGAGAACGACACCCTTCCTCATCCAAAAAATTAGTCATTAAAGAGCAGACGAGGCTTGGAACAGATGCTCGGCTCCTATTGGTCAATATGTTACCGAGGTTTGACCCACCAGCCAATGAGCGCAGACCACAGCCCCACTAGCTGTTGTTATTGTACCTTTCATAGATTTGGCGCGCCAAAAACCCTGCAGTGACAAGCGTTCCCTCGTCTGACTTGAGGCGGGAGACCGGTTAACTCTTTGAGTGCCAGCGGTGCTGCATCATTGTAGACTATTTTATTGATACAGTGTGTGATTAAATTGTAGCAAAAATACGAAATTAGCTTTATCGTGATCAAAAAGAAATCCAAACCTGTTTATTGGCCAACACTAACAGTAACTACAGCCAGAACGCTGCATCAGATTTATTCAATTTCTAGTATGTAATATTATACCAAGCCTGCAACATGCAAACGGGCTAATATGGCCGCTAGTGGGATAATAAAGTACGTTTCTTCCTCACAGGAAAATAACACATCCCAATATTAACCCCCACCGTGACATTACTTACTGAGTATCATTGCAATTATGTCCTGATTATAAAACGAGGAAACCCATGGTTGTATAAGGGACATCTCAACGCCGCACATACACTCGGCTGCTTGGACATATATATATATTTTATATATATATATATATATATATAAACCACTGGACTAATACGGCTACAATATACATATACATACACACAGACTGCTAATGTATATTCGGTTTATTTTATTAGCAAATCAATAGTCCCTCCCATGCAAGAAAATAGGTTTCATAACTGGCGTAAATCTGGTTGTGTAACATGCAGACCCCCCACTCCTATTCAGGTTATAGGAATATCATATTTTAAACGAACTCTGGCTTCGAGAGAGTGCCGATTTCATACACTGATATACTTAATCCAAACATACATGCCTTTATATTTACTTTAATATTAACTCCGTCTTGCAATATAAAAAATGCCGGTATTGTGTTAAAAAAAGGCGCCTTTTTTTGGGGGGATAACAGCTGGTCTTCTTTGGAGGCCTCTGATTGGCTGAGAGATATTTCCAAGTACGCTTCTAGTTGAGCCCCATCCAATCACGATACGACTGGCCTCTCCCTCTTGCGATTCTGATTGGTTTAAGTTTCCCGGCGCCAAATGCAAAAAGAATATAAATAGCGCGGACGCCCGCAGTTCCTCGTCTTCCCCTGCCTGGTCCAGCATCTCTCTTGTAGGCTTAGCTGCCTCTAGCGGTTAACTTTTTTGCTCTCTTGTTCTGTGTCGCCTGCCTCTCCCGCCTAAACATGCTGTCTCCCCGTAAGCCTTTTGGAGTTGTGGGTGAGAACGTGTCCCCTATGAAGAACCTGACCCTGACTGACAAGGAGAACACGGTGAGTCCTCGTGTAACGTTGGTGCTCGGGTCTGGGGGTTCGCATTAAATTCCCCTCTCCTTCATGTGACTAACCCCCCCTTTTTCTTTTTTTTTTTTTTTTTGTCCTGGCAGCCGCCTTCTCTCAGCAACACCCGGATCCTTGCGAGTAAAGCCGCCCGTAAGATCTTTCAGGACGTTGAGACTGATTCGGTAAGTCTGAGCTCCCAGATTCACTTTCCACGGTAGTAAGCAGAATCTCATTCATCTAAGCCTCAGCTACTCCAGTATTTTAACTTCTGTGCAACCGGTAATAAAGCGTTTCTAGTCCATATACGATCCCGGTGTTTATATTCGAATGTAGAGACTTCATGCTGCCGGTTTCTAGTCGGGTTTCGTCAAAATGCCTTTTCGTAACGCTCGGCGCCAAAAGCAGTCAGACTGATGGGGGATGGGAGCTGCCGGCCCTGACATGCTGGCTGCAAGGCAGTTTATTGTCGCTAGAGCTGCCCTCCGTTGGGAAGTGCTGGGTGACTGGCGCTTTAAGGACTGAGGTTACATACCATATGTTGGTAACTTCTTGCCAACTCCTGATTTGCAGAATTCCCCCCCATATACATGGGGCCACTGCTTCCCGTCTTCATATGCAGTAATGTTCTTTGTGGTTGAACTAGCTGAGTATCCGAGGGTTTCCTTTGCCTTCACTGACTACGCTATAACAGGATTTTATTTTTGTATCTAAAGGTGAAACACAAAGATTCTTCAATTCACAAGGAGCCCCTCCTGAGGGACAACCCCCATCGCTTTGTCATCTTCCCCATTCAGTATCACGATATCTGGCAGATGTACAAGAAGGCAGAAGCCTCCTTCTGGACAGCAGAGGAGGTGAGTAACGAGGCTGAAGCTGCTCATGGACCCTTTCTTCTGGCACACGACCAGGTGCTTATACAGACTTTGCTTCTTGTAGGTGGATCTCTCCAAAGACCTCCAGCACTGGGAATCTCTGAAGCCAGAGGAGAAGTTCTTCATCTCTCATGTTTTGGCCTTCTTTGCTGCAAGTGATGGCATTGTTAATGAGAACCTGGTAAGTAGGGACTGCTCCTTGTAACAAAATACTAAGCAGCATTGCCTGCACAGACTAATCTACTGTATAAACTTAAACCAAAGGTTTTGTTTGCATAGGTGGTTCTTTAAAATAAAAAAAAGCCATTCAGAGCTATCTGTGCCCCATCTCAAGAAGGGAGGTCTATCAGCCAAAAGATTAATTTGCTTAATTCATTCATTTTGAGTTAATTTATTGGAGGCCTTTCTATTATATGGATCTGGCCATTGTGTACTGTCATGCAACATCATGGTTCACTGTCTATGTTAACAAAATGCTCTAAGTTTATAGCACCCCAAGCAGGTTCTATTGTGTAAGTACTCTAGGCAGTGTAAACCTTAAAATAGACTACCAAACTTGACAATCGGGTTAGAGCAAGACCCTCTAATGTACTTACAAGCATCACCTTCTAGCAGGTGTTAGGCAGTGCTTAGATTTAAGGAAAGGTACTAACTTCTTGTGACCTTCTAGGTGGAACGGTTCAGTCAGGAAGTACAAGTAACCGAAGCCCGCTGTTTCTATGGGTTCCAAATTGCAATGGAGAACATTCATTCAGAAATGTACAGCCTTCTCATAGACACTTACATTAAAGATCCCAAGGAGAGGTAAGCAAATACTTTCTGATCCCTCCGAACTGCATCTACTCGAAGTATAACGTGGCCGAAAGACGAGCTAATATGTTGTATCCGTCTTCAGGGAATTTCTCTTCAATGCCATTGAAACTTTGCCTTGTGTGAAAAAGAAGGCTGACTGGGCACTGCGCTGGATTGGTGACAGAGGTGCAACCTTTGGTAAGAATATGGTGTTCTGAATTGCTCCATGATGCATAATTGCACTTAATTTATTTCTAGTAGAATGAAGGCATCTATCAGTTCTAACCAATTCCTAACACTAAATGCATTTACAGGTGAACGTGTGGTGGCCTTTGCTGCCGTGGAAGGCATCTTTTTCTCTGGCTCATTTGCATCTATATTCTGGCTGAAGAAACGCGGCCTGATGCCTGGGCTCACTTTCTCAAACGAACTCATTAGCCGTGATGAGGTTGGTACCTTCCCTATATTAATGGCCTCTGGTGCCTCTTGTGAATATTCTGTCATTCAACATGGTTTTTATTTCTGCAGGGATTACACACAGACTTCGCATGTCTCATGTTCAAGCATCTTGTGAACAAACCATCTGAGGCCCGTGTCCAGGAACTGATTACAGATGCCGTGAGAATTGAGCAGGTAAACTTACTACTGTCATACTGAGGTGACTGTACCTATCACACCAGTTGGGCCGTATGCCAGTACATTAACACTGTTCCCTTCCCCCACTACAGGAATTCCTGACGGACGCACTGCCTGTAAACCTGATTGGCATGAACTGCAAGCTGATGGCGCAGTATATTGAATTTGTTGCTGATCGCCTGCTGCTTGAACTTGGCTTTAGCAAGGTAATTAACAAGTTCTTATCCGGCTGCGCTCAGACATCCGCATTCCCGATAACTGCAACAGAAAGCAATGCGGCTACATAGTGTTTTGAAGCTGACGTGGCTTGATTGCTGAATGTATCCACGGTATGTTCTGAAGCTATTGTGCTAATGATGCCTTTCCTGTACACAGGTCTACAGAGTAGAAAATCCTTTTGACTTCATGGAGAACATCTCACTGGAAGGAAAGACTAACTTCTTTGAGAAGAGAGTTGGTGAATATCAGAAGATGGGAGTCATGTCCAAGACCTCAGACCACGCATTCACACTTGATGCAGACTTTTAAACTTTGACTCTGGATGCAGTAGGACTGGTGTGTGAGACTTGTTTTATTGTGCAGCTAAGTCTCAAGTGTGAGACAAGCCTACTAAAGCAGACATTGGTGGTGGCGACTAGAATTAATGAAATGTCTGAAGCACATCCACTAGCTTAGCCACTCTTTGCCAATGTCCTAGCTCATGGTGGGAATCATGTTACACTCATGGGTACCCTGTACAGCTTGGTGTGCATGTAAGAAAGGGTGCTGTGTACCCTGCAGGGGAAGCTAACTGCTATGGCAGTATTTTATTAGTTTACTTTTTATATTTGTGTCTTTTTAGTCTGTAAACGTTGCACTTTAACTTATAATAAACAATCTTGTAATGAATTTTTTTGTTTGTAATTTGGTTATGAGCTTACAGCCACTAGTATATGCCTTGCATAAGGTTCTTTTGCTTTCATAAACTGGTCTAACCCCATGGCTTGAAGGGCATCGGTTTCTGTGGTTCAGAGTTGATACTGGGGCAAAGTGGACCAAAATGGAGGCAAGGGAAGCAGCAGTACCCCCACTTTATATGGGGATCTGCTGCTCGTCTGCCTGGAAGCCCAGACTGATCAGCAACGGCAATAAAAACCCCCAACGAGCCCTCTGATTACTTCTACAGGTGCGATCATAGAGGCTCCTTCCCACAATCGTCTCTTTACTGGACATTGTGTCCTGGCTGCCAGGCAGCTTCAGGGAGAAGTTTCTTCGGTCTCCAGTGAGTGTACAGACCAGCCCACCCTCCTACTGCCCATTCACTTAAGAGTGCAGCGTTAACCCCTGCAATGATGTGACACAGAAACCCAGCTTTGATGGGGTTATTTGTCCCCACAAGCTTGCTGAGGCTAAATCAGTCCATGCTGTGCTCTTATGTAGCATCAACTTTGAATTATTTTTTTTTAAGAAAAATACAGCACTGACCTAGAAGTCAAGGGTGCTTCCAGGCCAATTTCTGTGAGTTAAGGATCTGCAGCAGTGACATTTTAGGGCAAAACCTGGTCTGTCGGTGACCTAAACTAGTCATGGGCAAGTGATCTGAAACTATAAAAATACACATTTAATAAAATGCTATGCTGCTATTGATGACCTTTTTGGTCACTAATCGTTGATCCATCTCGCTTCAATAACCAGGGAGGCTGAGGGATCACTGACAACGTATTGTTGTTTTATGGACTTACATCCCCTATATTTTAATGTTGCCATGGAAGCAGATGTATTTGACCTTTATAATATAGCTTCATTATAACTGCTGAATATCACAGGAATTACATCAGATTTTTGTCCATAACCGGGGCACTGTGAAATAGTATATCCCTCTTATGATATATTACCTTTTTAAACATTTCCATACTTCAAATAGAATTTTAATGAGGAGTCTTAGTTAATGCTTGTACGGAATGCAAAACCTGAAGTTCATCTTGTTACCTAAGCACATCCACTTTGAAGCCAATATCCTTTCTTGTCGTGTATCGTGGTGTATCCATTTATTTGAAGTTAGAGATTTTGTATCACTTACACATAATGTTGATAATTGTGGATTATCTAACCCCAGACCCCTTCGCTATTTATGGATATTGATCTTGGTTTTACCAGATCCAAGGAGCTTGCAATTCCACATATGGCCACCAGGGTGTCTACAATAGCAAGGTTGCGTCCAAGGGTAAATTATTTTGTTTTGTTCATGCACTGCATTACCATCGTTGATCCATGTGGGGTGTTTATAACTATTCCATGGCTTTTGGCAAGGAGTATAATCTAAGCATACAATTTACATAAAATATCTGATTTTTACCTTAATACTGCAACCTGTAATCAGTGCATCGATTTCACGCCAGCGCTACAAATGTTATTAAAGCAAACCTGGGTAAATTAAGCCCTGAATGTTAAATATGTACTTGGTTATCAACTAGTTATCTGAATTTTCCAATTTTCCTTGTTAAATTAAGTGTCCTAAAGGTTCGTATTGGCAGATTGTATCGGTGTATAATCTCATTTTGTTTTACTATCTCTTTTTTACGTGAAGTTGGTTGATACTGTGTATTTTATTCCCCTGGTGGTCCGCCCTGATGGGGAAAAGCATTATTAAATATACATTTGTATTTGCGAAGGTGTTAGCTTGTCATCTCGGAAGACATCTTGACATGGACAGAAGGTGTTGACCGCTGTGCGAATTTATTGCCAGTAGATATAAATAATT
The DNA here is from genome assembly GCA_009364415.1 of Spea multiplicata. NCBI lineage: Eukaryota > Metazoa > Chordata > Amphibia > Anura > Pelobatidae > Spea > Spea multiplicata. The sequence goes on along the minus strand of VKOC01016702.1, from coordinate 60,646 downwards.
TAAGAACCAGCCAACTGTGAAATCCAAGTTGCTGTCTCTGAAAAGTGGCAATTATTTATACCATATATCTAGTCTGTAAATATTTATTGGGGGCAGCTGGAGGTTATTCAGGTATGCAATCTGAAAAGAGAAAACTATAAATATTTTTTTTATTCAGAAGCCAAAATCCTACTTGAGATTTGTGTATATGTGTGTGTGTGTGAGTTGGAGTGCGACAACAGCAGGTCTATTTTTGTTTCAAAAGATGGTGAGGAAGAAGAGGGAAGGTCTACTGTTGCAGCAGGAGTGGACCTTACTCCACCTTCTGCTCAGGTGGATAAGGTTATGGCCATCTTCAATGACAATGTTGTTGATGATGACAATGACCTGGACTTAGATATATGAACCAGCATCACATATTACAGCAATAATTTGTCTGTAAAATGTGTGGCTCCTTCCGAAGCAGCAGCAGCAGCAGCAAACCTATGGCAAGGGTCCCTGCCATGTACTGCCATCATCATCACAATCATCACGAATACAATTATGGAAGAAAACAAAGCCCGTATACCACTGTCACCTTGTCTGTGGCCAACTCTGCGATGAATCAACTCCTATGCACACACCACAGTGCAGCTTTGCGTCACGGGGAAACTAAAGGCATTGACGACAACAGCAAACCCAAAACAGCTGCCACCAGCAGCAGCTGCCAGGGCAAAGGGCTTGGTGCAACCTCAGCCTCCTTGAGGAACGTTACCGACTCCCAAAGACCGGTATAGACATCCACATTCTGTTTGTATCAAGGGGATCTGGACACATTTGTAATGGCAATTTTTATTGTTTACTTTGAGGCGGGTCACTTTGTTCAGTGTGGCAAAAAGACTTGGAGGGAGATAGAAACTACGCATCCTCTTGCATATTCTGCCCCTGGTGCATATTCTCAGGGCGCATTCTTTGCTATTTTAATCCAGCTGCAGCCTTTGTATTGTTTTCCTCTTTTTTTTTTATAATTCGTGCTATTTCATACCACAGGGAAGAAGCGTTCTCATCACTTGTATTTTCACATCCGCACAGACATATAAGAACATTGCATTTCTCTTATTTGCCAGAACATTGGCTTAGCATTACCCGCAGTCACTGGAGCCGCCTGTTTGACATTATCATTTGTCTCATTACCAGCTCTCTCCAAACAGCATCATTAAAAGGGAGAAGAGCCATGGTTATGTGTTCTGCAACCTCCAATTAGCAATGTGGAGTAATAAATACATTCTGTGTGTTGTTTTTCTGTTGTTGCTTTAGTTAGGTAAATATCCAGCACAATTTAACTGCACGTAGTATATTACAACATAAGGTTAATTATATTGGTTGACTATGCCAACCCTATTTGGCACAGCTGCCTTAGAAATGGAACACAACTTTTACAATTATTTTTTTTGTAATTATATCCAGTTGGCGACGCTTTACACTTTTCTGTGATATAATTAGAGTTTGGTGATGATAGAGCAAACTCCTTTGCTGATGACTGCAGATAAGGCATGGCAGCTCCACACGTAGTAAAGCAACTTGTGCTACTCACTGAGAGGTTACTGCGGTTCATTCTTCTATAACCTGTTGTAACTTAGTTAAGGGTCTGGGAAAGAAGGTATAATCCATGAGAGTTGATAATAATAACCCCGTGTCCTCTAGTGCCAGGGAGGTACGTGTGATCTGGAATCATGACGTCCCAAATTGTTGTCATTTTGGCTAAAAATATCACTTCAGAGGCAAGAACAGCTTTAGTAGAAAGAAACAGTGCAACAACTTCAATCAAAGTCTGTTTGGCTTTATTTCATTAATGAGATTTATGTAATACCGGTGATATATCGAGAAGTTTGTGTTTCTTTAACATTTCGGTTTATTCACTAAAGAGAGATTTGGCAGGAGGGTCTCCAAGAGATTTTGCATGATAGTTGTGGACCAGCCAAGTTCTTCCTACAGCAGAGGTTTACTGGTGTAGAATCATGAGAATGTATAGTTAAGTCAGGTAGATGACTTCTCACTCATTGAATTATACATTATACAGGGCTAGCTCAGCCCTTCACAAGTGTTGGCCGTTCTTAATGAATAGTGAAGCGAGGGAGTTGCAACCACAGCTATTATTCCAACTATCCTGCAGACTGTCATCACAAATCTCCCTTTAGTGAATTAAGCTGCCTGCATTTCATGGCTATCCAAAAAAAAATATTAATGAGCGGAATCAAGATGTCACCACATTGCATGTCGACCAAAGCAACAGCTCTGTCATTTATAGCCCACAGCAGTTACACTAAAACATGATTAAATAGTCACCGCTTCCACAACTTTCCACAGTATGTTAAACAGTGTTGGAACTGGTACTGATGGAAAACACTGGAGTTAATCAGATTTCAAAAACTGGCCTGATTTTAGTATGTTGGATTACAAAGCAGCCAGTCGGTGGCAAAAATATGTCGGACAATGGAGGAGAGCATCTTCAGCAATAAGGTTGTAGCTTCTAGTTCAGTTAAGTAGTTTATTTATTCATTCATTCATTCATTTTGAAGAATACCGTATTTCCCCAAGTATAAGACGCTCCCATGTATAGACGCACCTTAATCTTGGGGCCCTGCCTGGGCAGGATATGAGTGTGATTGATGTTAGCTGCTAGCAATTGTTAGTAATCACACTCCTATCATGCTCAGGCAGCCAGTACATGCACATCACTTCCAGCCTCCCTGTGCCCCCCACACACGGATCCATGCTATCACACACATATATTCATTCATTTACTCCCCCACCTTTACCTGAACTGCAGATCTTCTGGTGAGGCTCGCAGACTTCCATGGGGGGCGCTGTTTCTCTCTGCGTTGCTTGAACAGGAACAGAGCGGAGTCATGTGATGTGATGTACATTCACGTGATTCCACTGGATTCCTGAGTCGCCTCGACGGATCAAGAGACGCTGCTGAGCAACACAGAGGTAAGCAGCAGGTCCCCTTTCCGGTAAAAAAAAATGAAAAAATCTACCACCACTGTATAAGTTTTTAAACCCTAAATTTTTCTAAAAAAGGTGTGTCTTATACATGGGGAAATACGGTACATATTAATGGACTCATGGAGGGTTATGGTTTCTTATAATTTCATATGCTTTCTTCTTTAATAGGCTTTCAAGGACCAAACACTTAAAACTGGAGCTTGTGTTAAATTGTGGATTTTTGGGGGGAATCGGTATACATTTCTGGATAAAGATTAATGATACCTTTCAGTTTTTCTTTTCTTTTTTATTTAACAAAGGTTTTGTAGACCTTCTGAACATGAAAGTTCTTTATAAGTTTTCATCTAATATACCGATCTCTTCCCTAACTTGTATTCTATGTAAATTATTATCTTGCAAAATCCGAATGCATGCTGTTATTTACTAAATCATGATCATTAAAGACTTCTGTTTGATTGAACTCCTCCCCCAGCTGCCTCTACTGAAAGCAGGAAGCATTAGTATGTACACACAAGTAATTCCAGCCAATCGCATGTATGCTAGCAAAACATCAATGTTCAGAGAGCATTCATGCGATTGGCTGCTGTTACTCCTAGTCATTTCAATGGGAACTCAGCTCCAGGTAACTAGAATGAGTTTTACTAGACATGTGCACGTGGCATTCCATGGTATGCTTTCTGCTTGCAGTAGATATGATACGATATGAGTGTGATTGATGTTAGCTGCTAGCAATTTTTAGTAATCACACTCCTATCGTGCTCAGGCAGCCAGTACATGCACAAAAATATAATTTTCTAACTTGAATATCTAAAGGTGTCTGTTTCGATTTGCATGCAGTAAAGTGCACTAAAGTCCATGCAAAATGAACTGCACGCATTTAACATAGAAATAGAACTTGGGTGCTAAAGGGGAGCTCCAATATAGTCTCTTAAAAATATTACTTACAAAAATCTATTTCAACACGTTTTCTCAAAAGAATACTAGAAACAAATAAAATGGAATAGAACATCTTATGAGCAAAAATGCCATTACTAGATATAAATATGACGTAAAAGATCTTTTTTTTTTACCATCTGAAAAAATCTGGAGTGTGATGTGACATCATCATGGGTTCAAGGAAACATCTTTCATTTAATTTCTTAAAATAGCTATGTATATGAGTTAGGTCATTAAACATTACATCATTAAAGGTGCTATTCCACTTTAACTGAACTCTAGCATAGAAGCGCATTAACCCTAGCAGATGTGTCTGATGACAATTATGTGCATGACTAATCTGTCACATAGGAATGAAACATTTCCTGAAAATGTATGAATGATGCTTCTAATGCTTCATTTAGCTATAAAATGTGTTGAATTAAGCACATTAGGTAGAACAGTATATATATATAGATATTGCACCATACTTTAGAGCTTAAATATTGTAATTATGTTTGTATGTTAAAATGGCTCTGTTATAAGCACACTGGGAGCAATTTATTTCGGTAAATTTCTTCGTATTGGTTCTGTTTCTGACTTGCTTTATAGTTTAATTATCCAAGATTGCATGTCTTGAGCTCCTGCAGGCCTTGGAGATCCACTTATTATTATTATCTTTTATTTATATAGCACTTCTTACAATACATATATTCAAAGGGGTGCGGCAAGACTAAGACAAACTGATATATTACGTGGAGAGATTCGGCTCGCAAGCTTACAATCTGGCAAATGCTGCATGGTGCACACGTCTCTTAAAATGTGGGGCAGGGTTTAGAGGTGGCAGAACTTGCTGAAATGGGCATTATTTTTCTTTAAGTGTATGATGAGATCTTTATTTAATGTTTAATTTTTATTATATATATTTTTCAAGTTGTAGCTCAGATCATGTCATCTTCATGTTGTTACTAAGTGCTAAAAGGCAGTCACAACAATCAAGCTTTGGTCTGGTAAGTCCATCTTTTACAATATTTAATTTTGAACATTCTCTTTACAATCCAATACATTGTGTTCAAGGAAAGTCTATCCCTACACAATTTCTGTACCCCATATTTAACAAAACATGATGATCTTTGATGAGGCCTTGTATTAAAATTGAATCAAGATATACCGGTATTAGTCCTCACATTTGGACAGGAGGCTGATCTATGGATGTAGTTATGTTTTCAATTCTAATGATGCTATTTTTTATAATGTATTTTTTGAGATGTTACGTGGGCAGGGAAAGTAGAGCGCCTGCTTCAAGTGTTTAAAAGGAGTATTAATAGGGTTTATTAATTAAATAGATAGTTGGCAGTAGAGTTTGCAGGATAGTTGTGGTTTCCAGTACTTGAATTCACTGGAAGAATGACTGGCTGGCCCTGTATAAGGCATAGTTCAATCAGCGAGGTTTCTGTAAGAAATCCCACGAGTTAAATGTGATTTAATCAGAAGCATACACAATGTTCTTGGAGCTGAATCTCACTGCGAGTGAGTGATGAAACTACAACTTTCCTGCAAACTCAACTTCCAGCTCTCGCTTTAGTGAGTAAACCCCATTGACTTATTTAATAATCTTTTATGGGACTTAAAATAACATCACCACTAGGGGGCAGCAATACAACAAGCAACAAACAATGGTTTCAGAGAATCATTATAAAAAATAGCTTTGAGGCTATGAAAGCACACCATATGTTCAAATGTAACAAAATTATTCTTTGTAGACAGCCATACAAATTCTTAAGTTAAAAGATTGGTAAAAAAAAAGTGCTAGGAATATATAAATATATATATATATACATAACATCTTTTGTTAAATAACACTTTTCAGAGACTAAGTTTGGAAAGAGAAACTGATTGGTTTATTGTGTCTATCGGAATAAACCCAGTAGTTACCTTTGCCACCACTTTTAGTCATCTATCTGACACTCTGGACTATTTTAAATATTCTACTTGAATAATTTCTATTTTTCTATTTTTTTCATTTAAGAAAATATTGTATGTGAATTAAATATAGATTATATTTACCTAGCATGGTTTTCACTAATATATCAATTTATTAATTTACTATTGGTTCTTGTTTTGTCTTGGAAAAGCAGAATGCCCAGTCCTGCTGTATTTTGCCCCAATGTAATGCTTCAAACCATACATTAGATAAAGAATATTGAAGGCGTTGTTAAAGGAACATAGACAAAAATGAGCCGAAGATAAACAAATGAAGTCATATACTTTGGCGGTGAGGGTGGAGAATACTTAGAAAGTTTTAAAAATTTTTTGGACCTTGTCTCTTTTTTTTTGTTTTCCCTGTTTGGGGCCAGATTTTATTCCAACAAAACTGCTTGACAGGTATCAAATATACACAATAAAAAGAGAATAAATGAACTCACAAAAACAGCTCCAGTTATAAATGTGGAGCTGCGTGTAAATGTGTTTAAAGGAAGATCAGATCCTCTTCAATTCATTGGATAAACAGCTTTAATCAAATCACCTAAAGACATACAAAAGACCGCCAACTGGACTCTGAAAAAAGCCCTCCTGAGCCATCCGAATGCCGTTAGTAGCGTTTCTCGTGTAGTTTGGATGCACGCCAACTTTGGACACCTTCGATATGCCGAATGGTCACAGCTTCTTGCTTGCTGCATTTTTTTTGTTCCTTTTGCAGCAGTTTGTGCTGTTGTGTTATTTCACAGCATGGGCTCCCCACCAAGAAGAAACAAGGCCTTTTTAACACCCTCAGCAACAGCCAGATTACCTGACATCCCATCACCTCCCTATACCTGGCATGGCGCTAGTTCGAGCCTGGGAACCTTTTCAGACCAAATTAACTTAACACCTGGAACCAACTCCAACAACCGACCCCCTTCCTGCCTCATCCTCCATAACAGCTCCCACTGAGACGTATCCCCCATGTCATTACCCCTGGCATGAACAACCAACATATACAGCAACCCTAAACTCAGGCGCCTTGTAACTGGCAACAAAACTCCTTCCCACAACATGCCCTGCACAAGAAACCATCTCACACAAACCAAGCCCATGGGGAAGCCCAGCTGCAGACTGTTGACCCTAAATGCAGCTCGCTGTTGGGCCCATTATACATGAGAATGGCTGATAATCCAAACAAAGAAGCATGACCCTGAGTGGTGGTCATTACATTGCATCCATGTAATGGATAGGACACAATGGCTACTTTTCAGAATGCAGCAGAAATCAATACCCGTTTTGTCATCAATGGAGTCTCAGTTGAAACACATAATATAAAATATAACACGCATGTAAAAAACATGTCAAAATATATCTGTATAATCTGCAACGTATAGCTAATTAACCTTGTGAACTAGACCACCAAGGAAACCATAGAGGAAATCCCAGCTAGAACTGATATGTAAAAATGTTTTTTCAATCTACGCTTTTTTTCCTCGAATAATTTGAAGACAAGCTGCAGCCAAAACCTAAAGTTAATTAACGTAATTTTATGATAAACAATTTGTTTATTTCCATCTGTGACTAGTCTGGGAAGGATCTAAAATCCCCATATAAAACCTCATTAAACGCTGCACAGAACGGAGAATTTCTTCCCAGTCATTTCTTTAGAGTATTTCATAAATCTGTGATCTTAATTGTTCCAATTATTTTATCCTTAAATGAATGTGCATCTAAAGGAACAGACTATAGAAGTGTTTTGTCTAGCAGGCATTCCTAAGGTTTGTGTAATTCTTGATTACTTTCATTATAAATAAATAAAATAAGAATATTAAACAGTTTCCTATCAAAATAGCTCTGCTTCGGATTCATTAATGTGCAAAAGAACTTCTCCTTTCTTTGCCTCTTCCCGGATTAAGTGTTATTTGCTCAGTGGATTCAGTAATGTAATTAGGTATAAATTCTCGTAGACATTATTTTCTTAGTCTTTATTAGCATAACAATGTAATGTTTATAAGAATGTTTTCCGGCGTGCCATTAAGATTTCTTTAAAAAAGTTTGATCTTTGGAGTAGTTTTCTCTAAAAAAAAATGTAATATTTACCAAGATAAATAAAAACAACCATTCTCTTCATATGTCTGTATAACAAATCAGGCAAATAATGTCTGTGTGTTGAGGCCCTATGGATAAGTCCCTATTTACAATGACATGAAGCGCTATATTTTTTTGAGTGAGAATACTGATGATCGGTCACAAACTCTATCTGTAAGGAGAAAAGTAGACACACAAAGCTGGTACATGGGTCAGGCAGCCTGATGCGGCTGCTTGCTACCATGGTTACCTCTGTGTTTCCTGTTTATATTGTTTAGCTTACTTGTTATGCCAGACTCGCTTGTGTCTTCTGTACATAATTCTAACTCTAAATGGCCAAACAGGGACAATCTTATTTCGGGGGGGGGCTTTGCTAGGGTTAGGCTTTGTTGTGACTTTTTAAATGCCGTTATGGCCTATTGATGAATTTTACACAATTTAATAAAAAGATTTTTTTGTTGTTTAAAAACATAATGCCAGAGCCGGCCTTAAGTGTTCTAGCGCCCTGTGTGGACTACTCCTCTGGCACCCCCCATCCATAAAAACAGAAAGAAAAACACTACCCTCTGCCCCTTCTCATCATTCCACCTTCTCACTATCTACCCCTCCTACATCTACGTACTTAGTTGCCAGAGTCCTGCGGTGGGAGCGGGAGGCGTCCGTCTTCACGTTCTGCCGCTGTGCGCGCTTCACAGCTGAGCGGAGAGTGAGGGGCGCCGGGGCGGTTGCTGAAAACTTCACGAGCAACCGCTCTGAACCCCTCCCCGGGACTTAACAAAAAAAAAACAAATAAAGTTTTTTGTTTTAACTTTATTCAACACCCTCCGTGTTAAATAAAGTTAAAAGAAACCCTTTATTTAACATGGAGGCTGTTAAATAAAGTTACAAAAAAACCCCAATGTTTTAATTTAAGTCCCGGACGGCGCCCCTGTTGCCTTGGCGCCCTGTGGTTTAGGGCTGAGGAACTCGGTTTTATAATATTGTGTCGCTTATAGAATCACACACGTTCTAATAAATAGAAGTGGAAGCGCACTTTCTTCATGTAAGGTCTTAGGTTACATTGATGCAAATGAAAAACAAAAAGAATCTTGTTATTCTTGCCAAAGCAAACCTCCCCATTTTTTGCAGTCTCACTAATAACATACACCGACGCACTTAATGTATCCGTATAAATGTATGAACTAGTGTACCAAGCGTGATTCAGAGCACAGCTGTTTTGTGGGATAAAGTGCTTATCCTGGAATAGATATTTTGACGGCAGAGAAATGAATAAATGCATTGCCTTTTTTTTAAACTTAAGAAATAATAAAGTTCCCGTGGCACAAGAGAGATGTGGAATAGAAATCTGAAGGTCTGAATCACTCAGCGACCCAATTATTCTATTTTGCTTTAGTTAAATTTGCTTCCATTATTGCCGGTTGAGTGTATTTACTTCATTTTAATTAATTTGCTGTTAGTAAGCAGAACTAATAGCACAGAGAGGCACAAACAGCCCATTAAACAAAGGTTAAAATAGGTTATTTATAGGAAAGGAACATTTTCTATGTCTGTGATGGCAGTAGGTAACGTCTGGAGCTGCGGGTCTTAAGGACTGCAGCTCCCATGAAGATCCACTAGCTAACTCGTTGCAGAGATTCAGAAGCGTTTTAACCTAAAGCAGATTTTAAATAAAGCAGAATCACAAATATATCGATATTTTAATATTTAATATTGGGGTAGTTTTTCAGATTTCTTGACCAAAATTGTCATCTAGCCACTCTAGTCACCAGAGGAAAATAATACTCTGGTAAAACCGTTATAGACTTATTTAACTGGTCACTATTTACAGGAGTAGTTCCAGTAGATTGGAAGTTGGCCACCGCAGTACCACCTCACAAAAAAGGTAGCTCGGAAAACTCAGCCAACAACAGACCAGTAAGCCAGTTGTTGGGAAATTGAATTGTCCCTCGTAGACTCCTAAATAAATGTGTTTAGTTTGGATGTTCAAATAATTGAATGGTTGACAGGAGAAAGAAGGTTGTAGTTAATGGTGTGTATTTAGAGGAAGGTCTTGTTATGTGCTGCATGGGTCCCAGGATGTACCACAGCCGTACCCACCAAAACTACTCCCACATCAATTATGTTATATTATTAATACATTTGTCATGCTCTCTCATACTCTTACTCACACTCTCTCATGTGCAATCCCACACTCTCACTTATGCTCTCATTCACACTCTCACACTCTCATTCACCCTCACTCATACTCTTTTACAGTGTCTTCCTACCTTCTCTCCTGACTGCTTCTATGTCCCTGTCTGTGTGATCCACACACATCCATATCCATACATACATGCATACTCACTCCTTTAGCTCAACTGCAACTTTCCTTCCGGCTACGAGCAACCTTGCATTTAACCACGGGTCATGCAACCTTGTGTTAAGTGACCTCACTATGGTCTGCATCCCTAGTTCCCCCCGCAGTATGCCTGTGCTCCTGGTGCACTTCTGCAAAGGGGCGGAGCTTCTGGGCACACCCTCTTCCTGCTTAATGGAACTCGGAAGAGGCTGTCCCTGTGGCTCGGACTTTTGCAGAAATATACAAGAACCCAGGATAATGTAGACAGATTTGCGAAGAAAGAGAGTTGCAGAAACGCCTTTCTTTCTCCACTAATCTGTCTGGAAAGAACCAGTTTTAGGGTGGCAAATTTTAAGGTATTGATATTGTCTCTCTACAAATTAGGCAGTGCCAACGAATTCAGCATCAAGCATAGTAAGGACACGATGCTTTATTCTGTACATTGTATTTACAGCAGAAGAATGAAGTTTCATCTGAAAACAAATGTGTTGTTTTTCCAGTTTCTAGTAAAGAAAAATGTCGTGTAATGTTTTCTACTGTCTCTGCCACCTAAGGGGTTAAGTAGCTTTACAGTGATATTTCTGCATGTTTTACAAACGCTATCTCAAGGTTTACGATTAAAGAGAAAAAATAGCATCAAATAGAGCTCTTGTAACATTCATGAGTCAGCTTGGTCCCACCATCATATGTTTCCAAGGGTTCTTCATTAGAAGTCCTGACAGCTTTTGCACCGTAATTGGACACTGTAGCAAAGTGAAGAATGCTAAACTGTCAAAAGTTGTCACCAGTACTTCAGATCATGATTTAATCAACTAGAAACCTTATAAATTATTGATGGCATGATGGTCAGCAATTCCTTCTTACAAATAATGTGATTACGTTCTTAGACTTGGCTTGACTCTTTCATTGGGTGGGGTGGCAGTGGGTATTGAAGCTAAAACTATGAAGCTCATCATAACATTATTAAACAATAAAAAATACGTTTTGTTATGTAATTAAAGAACAAACAAAGCCATTTTAAAGATACTTCTTTGTCTCCTGGAAAGAGCCATCACTATGGTTATCAGTCACATTAGAATTATTATTTCTTTATATTTTGTTTGCTATTTATGAAGCTTAACAAGGCTTACAGCAAACAGGGAATGGGGTACAAGTGGAAAAAACAAGATTTAATGAGGGTTATCAGCTAATCTAACTTTCTGTGTTTGGCCTCTACCTAGTTATATTGACATTAGCTGCCACAATATATTATTATTATGAGTATTATTTATAATAATTATATTGTAAACATTCTATAAAAGGCAGCAACAGTTCATGTGATGACCCTTAGGCACCATATCTTGAATTATTTCCAGTTTATTTGCTTATTAACAAATGGCAGACCACCGTATCCTTAAAATTACATTAATTTAAAATGAATCTGCAACCTGTGTTCTCCTACTTTGATTCTAATTCCAAAATGGCACAATGGTATAATTAAGTCAGTATCTCACATTTTAGCAAATTAAAACCTATATTATGTTGAAGATGAAAGCTTCATCGCGGTAGCCATTTAATTATACTTCATTGAAATTGAAACACACTAGGATTTTTCTGTCTATAGACCTATTCTGTAAAGGGACGTTTTACAGAAATGTATTTAGCACATAAAAACCTCAGATACACCTAATGCCTTTAGGATGTAAATATTTAATCTCCTACTAGACATGGCAGAAGAGTTGCTTGCCAGTAGCCGTATCTAATCATGGTCAGATTCCAATGTCAATCCTGCACCCCTTTATACAGCTACTACAAGTTGTGTTAGGGTTTATTTTTTGATACATGGGGTGGCCAAGCATTGTGTACCGGTCCATATCTCAGCTCCATGCCTGGTCGCAGTATCTATAAGATCTTAGACCTTCTATTCCTTACCAAGTGTTGACTCACCAGCGTTAGTCTGTGTCTAACGTAAAAAGTCTAGAACTAGAATGTCTCGGCAAACATATCTTGAATAATAAAAGTATTATCATTATTATTCTCCCTTGACTACTGCACAGGGGACATAAAAAGTGAGACAGTGAGAAGCCCAAACAGATGTCTGTTTCCAATCACAGGATTAATATAGGTCTAACACAGGTTTTTATGAGTTTGACTTAAGATCTTAATCGAGGTTCACTGACTGTAGATCTGCTCATTTATACCAAAACATGTATTTGCTTATCACTGGAGGTAGTTGGATGATGAGTGCTAGCGTTTCCTCTAAGCATGTCTTACTTTATGCTGATGGGGGGTATTCTGCAAATTCCTTCATGTCAGTCAATGTAAGAAAAGGGATTAGTTGACCTTCACATGCCAAATAAGGGTTATACAGTTTGTTAGCAAGACACCGGACGTATGGCAGGATAAATAAATACCGGTAATAAGTCTTTTGGCAGGGAGCCCACTTGGAAGGGCACAAAGGCAGGGAGCCCACTTGATAATGACACAAAGTGGGGAGTCCACTTGATTAGGACACAAAGCAGGGAACCAGGAATGGTACAGGTGCAGAGCCAAAGCAGAATGGTCCACAGACATCAATACAAAGGCCCTGACTGAAGGGCAGAGCTTGATGAAGTAGCCAGGATTCAACCCTGGAAACAAGGTGCAGTTGGATGTAATGATTAGGGCTCAACTCAGATAATAAGGTACATCTGATCCTGGAGTTCTGAGTGCTCCAGAGGGCGGAGGGTGGCCACAAGTGGTAGCAGACTGATATACCACATGTATGAAAAAGCCATGGTTCATGTAGCGAAAAAGTGGACCCTGACAATAATTCTAGTTCATCCAAAATAATGGACAAACTCAAGTGAATGTGTGTACCCCTATCATAATGAACAGTGATGCCTCTAAAGTTTCTGGCTCCCTTGGAGAACTGTTTTCTGTATACATTTGCTGATATAGAAATGTATCCCCCGATAGCTCAGCACCTTAGGCCACTACCTAGTTTGCCCATATAATATTATTATAATCTTTAATTATGGGGAAACGGCTTATTGATCCAAGGAGAAATCTGACTGCCATTTTGTCGTCTAGAAGGAATGTTTTCCCTGGTAAGTGCAAAATTGGAAAGAGTGAAACCTTTTGGATCAACAGCAACAAATTAACAGATATAGGAAAGGCTGAACTTGATGGACGCAGGTCTTTTTTCAGCCTATGTAACTATGTAACTATATCATAAAGTTGGCCCTGGAAAGGAAACCCTACAGTATGGAGCTGGACATTGCATATTTCATCCAACTTCTGTTCCTTTTACTTCAGGGAACATTAAAATCCAAAGAGTTTTAAGATCTAGCCATTGGCACAAATCTGTTTTTGAATACATTAAATTGGAACGCCAATTATTATTTATACAAAAAAATGGTTCAGCGCTTGGAGTAGTCTTTGAACGGAGGTGTAGGCGGCAACACAAACCGTGCCAGGAATCTCTCCTGTCTGGCTTGAAGGTAGAATCTTTGGGATGGATGTAGCGGTCGCACCTAAGGGTATGATGGCTGTAAGCCAGACCCTTAGGCGCGACCGCCAATCATTATTTCGCTTACAGGGAAATTGCACATATGTCCTGTATAATATGATACTGAATTATCACCAATGACCCAATTCTACTTTCATCGTCCATTGAACAAAAGGGGATCGTTAGCGCCTATTGAGTCTTTGCATGGTTTTCATTAAGAACTATTTGAATTATTTACAGGACAGATGGTCGTGCTGTATCTTATTTATTCACCTGGAAAACATTATCATCAATTACAGCGACAGCTCACTGACACATTGCATAATCTAACATGCATTTTCATGCGCCGGCTCTGTAAATCATCAGAACATTCTATGTGGATTGTGTTGCGTGACCAGGAATTCTGGTGATCGGGACAGCATCGTAAGCAGGTGGTACAATTTATTCCACTGTTATAAATACACTTGCGCTTATTGAAATTTAAACATACATACATAGATCTAGCACTTGTTCCTAACACTATTACTATTGTGACGGCTATTAAAAAAGCAGGCGGGCATTCATATTTATTATTCAAGTGATCAGAGAAAATGACTTAAAAAACCAATGATATATTTAAGACTATCCTCTATGAAAGTCAGCGTAATTCATAACAAAACAATTTCATGTTTCAGTAATGCTTTTCTGCTTCCCTTAAATCTAAATTTATCTCCTAAATTAAAACATAATTTCGCCCGAAGGAAAATGGTATTTGTTTTCTTGTGAATTATCTCAATTATCACAATGTGTTATTATAGCATATCATTGCTGCCTAAGGAGTTTGTTTAGACTCTAGTATTGTTTTGTACTTTGTTCAGTTACGTGACGTGGTCTCATACAAAAAGTTTTGTCAAAAATAATAATACCAGGAGTATTCTGGAATATGAGGGGGCATCGCTGGAAGCATTGAGGGTATTTGGACAAATATTGATCATATGGGCTGCGATACTACCGAAACACTTAACATTACGCTCAAAACTTTAGGTGCCAGCATCATCAACGTTTTAGGACGCATGGTTTCCTCACTCTTGGGATTTACTGGAGAGAACGAGAAAATTCAATAACAGCGAAAAGTACTTTATCACTCTATTAGTTATGGAGAATCATTGAAACCAAGAATATAATGGGAAAATACACGCGAGGGGACATTTTAACGGTTAATATAACTTAGGAACACAAACGAACTTGAATTAAAAAAAACCCCAAAACAACACAAACTTGACATTTTCTTTCAGTGAATAGGGATAGATGTACACCCTAGATTTACAAACCAAACATGGCTGCCTGGGCTGATCAGGGCACTAGCCCAACAATCATTTGTCAGGATTGTCTCATAGCCAATATAGGCCAGGGCCAGACTGGGGATAACGAGGCACCCCTGGCATCTTATTTAGCCACCGGCCACACACTGCAGCACCTGATCTGCCGCTGGACAAGGTAATATGGAGCAATGTTGGCTAGTTGGTTGCCCCGTTGGCCAGATGATCAGGCTGGGCCTGGCCCAGGCTAACACTTGCAGGCTTCTGGCTTATCAATACGGCGAGCATTTGTGAACTAACCCAACATACTGTATATTATATTTTATTACGCTCCTTTAAGTAGAGTAAAGTTGTTTTTTGGTGACAGATCTATTTAAAGTCAGAAGTTTGGTCTGGTAAAGTACAAAATTCCAGTATTACACCGGAGAATTAAAAGCAAATAGAGACAAACACCGGTGTTCACTGAACTAGCACGATAAACAAAGTCAAAATGACACAGAGAGGGCACAGTTATAGATCAGGGACCTTGGGAACGGCTAACTCCAACTCACAAGCTTCACGGACATTTCCCGGCTATCATACAAGTCATTTTTTTTACAACGGAAGAGATGAGTAACAGCTGAACGTCAGGTAATGCGATACAAACAAAATAAAAAAAGCATGTGGAAAGAAATCTGGTTTTCAGTTAAATGGTGTGGCATTTCCCAGGCTAAATACAAGAAAATTATATCTATGGTAAGGATTTTATTTAATATTTTTGAAAAACAGTTTACCAGCAAACCAAACGCTGGCTGAGGAAGATACATGGTGTCAACCAATGCAACCAGAAAGCCAGAAGCCACCATTTGCTTCAGTCGGTCCTGGGAGATCTGAAATGGTTGACTTTTTCATGGGAACACTTAATTTCCAAAAAATATGTGTCTGTGCTGAAAAGGAGGGCCTGCTCTAGAGAAATAACATTCCTTCTTCTTAATTGTTGGGGAAAGGAGGTCTGATCTAAGCCATTCCTTCACCATTTCAACGTGTCCAAATCCAGACACGCGTGTTGGGGAGCACGGCTGGAGGCAGGGACACGTGCATTTTGTCCATGCAGAAAATATTCTCTTAGAGACGCGTTAATGTATACAGATGTGTTCCTTTCACAAATTGAGGAAAGCATACACCTGAAGCAGTTCTTCGAAAAGCAAGAAACTTTCTATAAGGACTTAAGCCAAAGTCAATCCTACCATTTTGCCCCAGATTTTTAAAATAAATCATTGCGTAATCCATACTTAATGTTTTATTTCAATTTGTTTTAAACCTTTGATTTCTTTTACCTTTTCGTAGGGACTCTTCAGTGTCTGTTCCTCACCTGGAAGCCTCCTGGAGCTCAGAACACTGCAGTGATGTCTTCTCATGCAACATAGCAGGCAATGCCATTGTGTAAGTGTGGAGGTTGCGTTTTGTCATGCATTGTGGTTTTATTTTCAGCAATATGTGGCCTCTTGCAAGGGGTGCCTGATGTCACTTGCCACAAATGTTGTCCGCATCCCATACAGAAGTCGCATTTTGCCTAAAAAATCAGCAAACTGAAACTTTTTTTCTGCAATATAAACATACCTGGGAACTCTCCGGGTTTAGCCCATTTTAAAATTCGCCCCAGGCGGCATTTTGTCTTGGGCCGGCCCTGCTGCCTACAACACCAGCGGGACCTCCTAACCGCATCCCGCAATGGGGACTCCAGGTAGCTGGAACTAGAAACTTTGGTGTGTGTAGGAGAGATGACACTGAAGCGCCTGTGAAGATAGAAGAAATGGCAGCCTACACACATGGAGGGGAAAACACTGGCTAGCTGAGGAGACAACACTCGCTTCTCCACTACCTACACACAGCTATACAATCTGTCTGTAGAGGATAGAGTTATGTATCAATTTAAGCCAGGCCCAGAGTGACCACCTGGCACTTCAGGCAAATGCCTAGTGGTCTGGTGGCCAATAGGGCTGCATACTTAACAATACTGGTGCTCCAGCAGCACACTGGGTCCTGCAGCGTGATGACCTCCGCTAGGATACGCATGACCGCACGCTGCGACTGCATGAAAATGTAACGCTCAGCAGCGCACATCCAGCCGGCAGCCACACGAACGTCATTTGGCAACCTTCGGCCTTAAAGTGCCAGCGACGCTTAGACACCCCCAGTCTGGCCCTGATACACACCATTATTTCCTTAGCTAATTGGTTTATCTGTAAATGAAAAAGTAACGGTAATATCCCAGACAGAACATTTATAAAAATACCGAAAAGCCACCCAAACATATTATTTGTTTGTGTCTAGCCTGCCTGCGAATGCCTTGTTAACGTAGTATTTTCTCTCTAGTTTAGTAACATTCTTCCTGTATTTGTATTCGTTTTTATTAGCAATTAGCCTTCTTTTAGAAAGACAGGCAACAGTCTGTTCTTATGATTACTAACCCTCAATTTGACCCCAGAATGCGGCTGTAATGCCAGCCATTAGACTAATGTGTGTTTTATTTATTACAGTTACTTTATAATGGCCTCATTCATTGGAATTCAATAGCTGTATGAATTGTACTTTAATTTCATTCATTGACTGCACTCTGTGTCACATTGTCCTGTAAACTATAGCAATAAAGTTGTTATCGAATTGATTTCCCGGCTACAAAGATATAAGTTCTCAGAATGATTAGTTTTAGCTTTTCTTGCCTTTGATCATGGTACGACCCATGATAAATTTTTTCCTATAAATAATAATCAAAAAGTGTATGTTTGTTGTCAATTTCCTTTTGGTAATGTTTACCCAGTTATTTTATTGTTATTACGGTTATTTAGATATTTTATATTATATGATTTTATAGAGTTGCTGGGTAAGCTCACACGACTGTTATATCAATATTATGGCTTTTTATATATTCCAGTATGAAAACAGGGACTTTGCGGAGGGTTTACAGGAAAGATGCAGTTTCATTTCACTAAAAACTTTATATATGTTAATTGCCAACCCCGGTGAGCTTCAGCTTCAAGAGTTGCTTAGATAGCCCTGTATAAAGTATATTTAAATCTGTGAGATATTGTATAAGTCTCCTCATTAGCAATCTACCACTTCTGCTTGGAGGCAGAAGTAAAACTTCCTTACATTACATGTTAACTTCTTATTACTGGACATTTTCTCTTAAACTTTTCGTACCCCGTAACATTACAGATGCTCAAATGAGAGCATATGTGTTGGCATGTGTGGCTCAGGTGCAAAGCGTGTTTTATCATATGCTGGTGAAATACAATTGCTCAAAAATCTTTTTCCTCTTAATACAGTTGGGGATAGTGTTAGATGTTTCTTTTCTTTTACTGCAGTAGCTGTGACAGGTAACCGGGGGCAGTAAGGAGGTATTGGGGTGGGAACTCATTATATC
This sequence comes from Spea multiplicata, assembly GCA_009364415.1. Taxonomy (NCBI): domain Eukaryota; kingdom Metazoa; phylum Chordata; class Amphibia; order Anura; family Pelobatidae; genus Spea; species Spea multiplicata. The sequence goes on along the minus strand of VKOC01016702.1, from coordinate 42,200 downwards.
ACAGAACAAAATGTTTGATGAACACAGTCAACAATTTTTTTTCTGAAAACTAGAGATGGGCACAAACTTTTACCCATATCCAAAAGATCCTGTGAGAAATAGCCTGATGCATTCTGTCCAGGCACATCTCCCGGAGACACACAGTCTGACCTGCAGTCCTCTTCTGCTGTGGATGATACCCTGTGTCTTGGTCTGGATTGCGTTTTCTGATTTAGGGCTGGTACAAAATACAATAATAACACATCAATTGTTTTTAGCAAAAATTTCCTATACATAGGGAATCAGGGTAGTTTGTGGTAAGTGGCTCAGTAGGTAATCTGCTGTTCTGGAAGAAGGCTGGGGGGGGGTGCAGGAGAGTGTTAGATGTACCCGGGTACTGACAACTTGGGTCGCCGAGTGGGTACTGACAACTTGGGTCGCCGAGCGGGTACTGACAACTTGGTAAGCGAAAACCACTCGGCGCCCTTCTCTCTCTACTCTTCAGCGCTTTAAAAAAAAAAAAGGTTGGGCTGTCGCCCTTTTAAAAGTGCCGCCTGGAGCAATTGCCCCACTCGGCTCAATTGTCGGGCCGGCCCTGCAGGTAGGCTGCTGAGTTTAAACAATGCTCAATTGGTACTAAGGGGCCCAAAGTGTGCCAAGAAAATGTCCCCCACACCATTACACCACCAGCCTGAACCGTTGATACAAGACGTGATGAATCCATGTTTTCATGTTATTTACACCAAAGTCTGACCCTGCCATCCGCAGCTGGAATCGAGACTCATCAAACCAGGCAACGTCCTTCCAGTCTTCCATTGTCCAGTTTTGGTGATTCTGTGCGAATTGTAGCATCAGTTTATTAGCTGACAGGAGCGGCACCCGGTGGGATCTTCTGCTTCTGTAGCCCATCTGCTTCAAGGTTGGATGTGTTGTGCGGTAAGAGATGGTATTCTGCATACTTTGGTTGGAACGAGCGGTTATTTGAGTTGTTGTTGCCTTTCTGTCGTCTCGAACCAGTCTGCCCATTCTCCTCTGACCTCTGACATCAACAAGGCATTTCCGTCGCACAACTGCCACTGCACACTGGATATTTTCTCTTTTTTTGACCATTCTCTGTAAACCCTAGAGATGGTTGTGCGTGAAAATCCCAGGAGATAAGCAGTTTCTAAAATACTCATACCATCCCTTTTCTTCCCCATTCTGATGCCCGGTTTGAACTTCAGCAAGTTGTCTTGACCAAATCTACATGCCTAAATGCATTGAGTTGCTGCCATGTGATTTGCTGATTAGCTATTTTTGTTAACAAGCAATTGAACAGGTGTACCTAATAAAGCGGCCAGTCAGTATATATAATTATTTTTTTCCTTGAAGGTTACACAGCCTACTAAACCTACCTATGATATGACAATCATGCCTGACTAGTATGGGGGATTTTTATTACATATCATTATAGTAATCACACTTATGATTATATAACTACTGTGTATATGATAGGCCAGCAAAGGTTTTCTGATTAGCATCTGTATTAGATCAGGATTTTAATACTGAATCAGTACTGGATATAATATCACGCTGCAATAATCAGCCATCAGGATATTTTTTGTTCTAGACACCAAATCATCCACGGCGGCTACTGGGCATATCATCGACTTCTTTGTGATTAAAGCTCGCTGTAAAACATTGAGAACATGCAATAAAAAACCGAAAGAGATTGCCTAAGGCGATCACTGCAGGGGCAATTAGTGGTTGTCGGATAGCGGAGGATCATTGTCTCCCCAGGCAGGCAGTGCCAGTCACCTCGAGATTGCAGCTTCAAATTTTAAAATAGAAGCTACTTTCCGAAAACGTCGGCAACGTCATAAAAAAGAGGCTTCTTCAAAAGAAGTTATTTTTAACGTATAGCAGCACATTAAGTATGCATTATGCTTTATTTCATCCATGAAACTATTATACGTTAACATGATGACTTCTAGGACAGGGAGTCATAGCAAACAAGCGTCTAATGGAAGTCAGTTATCTTGTACCTTAAGGCAAAAAGTCTGATTGACGCCAAAATCCTCCTTTTTAAAACTATTTAATATGAACTTCATGCCCTTTCCACTGGACAGTCACTCATTAGATCTTTTTAAAGGTCTTTCTCTCTAGTGTCGCACAAACCAGGATGTTTCTGTTCTTTTTCCACTGACAGCTAGTGATGGAAATTATTCTCTAATTATTTCTGTAATTTTAGATCATTATAATATCTCATATGTGCCATTATTGCTGTAATTTCTAGAATTTTAGCCATAGTTACGAATGAAACTGACAATATCATTAAATAAAGAAGGTTCTTGTTTATGTTGTACATCTTTTATAGTGTTAAGATATTAAAAGCATTCTAAATAGAATTATACTTTACTTCTTTCTTTTTATTATACTTGTATTCCGAAAAAAAATGGAGACAGCCTTAAACTTTTTAAACATTTTGTGGGTGAGATATAGAAAAAATGGATAGACTAGGAGGGGTAGCATAAATGTTTGTCCTCGCCTAGGCATGGGTATAACCATTTGTCACCTTATATCTATTTAGTACTGACACACAACATGATCACCACACTTAATAACACATCGCTTCCACCCGAGGTAGTAAGGCAAGAGTGCCTGTTGGCTTACCAGGCTATGGGCAGCCCCACTACACTCCAGAAATTAGAGGTGTCGTTGGCTCACAGGGTCCACTTTGTCTGCCTTGTAAGGGTCAACAAGTGTAGTTTGCCATTTGTTTTTTTTCTAATGCACATAGGGATCTTTTTCGTTTGGTCTCCGACACAGTGTATCAGTGCATGTATTCTTTAGTTATAGTCATTAAAATTGACTTCTGTCTTATCTAATTCCTTGCCCCGTTGCTTCTACAGTCAATGGGAGCTAAATAGTAGTGGCAGCTAATGTACATACTTTAACAAACTTTCTGTCTCCGGCTACCCAGAGCCCCCCTTGTGAGGTAGGAGGGCAAGCTGAGGTCGCAGGAGGTGCTGCTGATCCCAGTGGCTGCGATGTCGCTGACGTGGCGGGACACCCGCCATTATTGGAGGGTCAGTGGGTGGGGAGTGGGGCGCTGCTCTCGCCTGTTGGAGTTTCCCCATAGTGACCCAGAAAATTCCCATGAATGCCAATGTAATGCATTCAGTTTGCATCCATGTGATTGGCTGTTGTTACTCCATTGATTTCAATGTGAGCTCAGCTGCTTATGTCCTTTGACCTTTTCAGAACCAACCAGCGGGTACAGGAGGAATATCTAAGTATACTTGCTGCTTTCAGTAGAGGCATCCAAGGAGAGGAGGAAAATGATGAAATAACTCCGATAACTAAAGAATGCATGCGCCGATTTGTATTCAGTGAAAAGCATTGTAGAGCATGTAAAATGAACTTTAATATGCACAAAATAGGAATGTTCATTTAAAGAGCTAATTAAATCTCCCCAGGGTTGGGCAATTTGAGAGACTTGCTTTCTTTACATGAATGTAGGTGGTTATCAACCGGCGAAAGTAGCTGACTTAATGAAATGCATCGTATGGATCTGAGGCAGCGCTTAGAAAATCCGTCTCTGGATCATTTATAGAATCTGTCAGTTTTTCCTTGATTTCCCCAATGGTTTCCTATATCTGATCAGTTCACTTGGTAACCTTTGACTTATTTAATGCGATTGCAGCTTGAGTAAGCTTAGCAATTTTACATCAAATGAGAAGTCAGCAGAGGACAGGTGCTCTACGTGAAACATAGCACAGAAATATGTTTTAGAGTCACATTTCCGATGACCTGATACTGTGAATTTTCCCCCCAAATATTAAATAAACCACATAAATGGACTTAGGACTAAATATTCATGAAAAAAGTAAAAGAAAATTGTATTTTTTGTTTCGCATTTATACAAATGATCCTAATGTCTTAGTTTCAAAATAAGGTTGCTTCATGTAAATTTAACCCCTTAATGACAAAAAAAATGCATTGTTTTCAGTGGGTTTTGGGACCGCCCATTGTCTTTAAGGGGTTAAATCTATTGAGAAGCCTCACATGTTAGAAGACAAGATTTGCTATTGCTTTCCAGAAGAAGATGAAAGTCTTTGTTTAGTTCCGCAGCAGGACGTCCAGTGGGTCCCCAGCATGAACCCGTGGTTTACCAACAGACAAATCGTTTTTCACTTGACATTTTTGGAGCATTTGATTCTCTGTGTTCTGCATTCTTTAGAATTGTGTTACCTGTGAAATTATCTAATATATCAACACTACGGCATTCTGGGACAGAGAAGCGATAGTTTGGCTGAGCGATGTAAGAATCTAATGAACAAGGACCCCTTCCTGCGTTGGTAAATGGAGCGTGCACTTTTAGAAAATAACTTTTTTTTACAGTTCTGTATTTCTATTCTATATAGCTAGATGTGTAACCAAGTCCCCCGCAATACTCTGCAGAGACCCAACTCCTACGAGACACACAAGGCTTCTTGGGTGGCTTAAAGGAAGACTCCAGCCGTCATAATCACTTTCATGCATATGATAGCTAAGTGGTCCATTAGGAATTTTATTTCTGCCCCTCTGCCTCCTTGTACCCCACTACACTGATCTCAGTGGGAATGCTTTCCTTCCATTAATTGCCTGCTTTAAAATGGGGGCAGTACAGCTCTGGAGCTACAGCTCTGGAGCTAAAATTAAGTATTTTATTTATTTACAGGATGAAGGATGTTTGTTTATGAAATTACTCACTTTGTTAACGAGGTTTCCCATCGGACGGTAATGAGTCGTCATGAGTTATGAAACTTTTTATTGCCAGGCATGCACCTCATGACAGATAGCATCCTGATCCAGCCCCTCTATATATACATTTCCCCTAGTCACGAGATACTAGGGGTAGGGCCATTGCCTTAACTTTGGTTTATTACTCAGGACATTTTGTGTAACGCCTATATTTATAGGCTGCATTGGGTTTTCAGGTTTAACATTATATAAATGTACATAAAAATATAGACCTGATAATAAGAAACACAGCATTAAAAATGTGTAACTATATCTTTTACAAAATACCATTTGTAGGCACGGTAACTGAATGAATTTTTATGTGTGAATTCGCAGAATTTCTTTCAATTATTTCCATGCTGCTTCTTTCCGATGTAACTCCTTTTTTTTTATTCAATTCATTTATAGTTTCTGTTTAACTCCAGAAATCATTGTGTGGCAGTCACGCTACAAGCTAAATAGAGTCACCACCACTATATTATCCCACCACTATGGGACAGAGGTCTGTCCGTGGATCTAAGTGGTTTTTGGGGAGATCTACATAGAATACACCAAAAAGTTAGTTGCCACCATCAACACCCCCACTTGGGAGAGTTACATATTTAGGCTCATTCGTAATCCTGCGATCAAGGGCAGTCTAGAACTGAGACGCAAGGCAAACGACCCCAGGCATACTTTCCGGATTGACGTAGGGGCTGATGGAGCTGCAGCTCCAGGCCCCTACCTTAAAACAGGCCCAGTCAGGACCGCCCCCCTAAAGTGATGGGCCTGGTCGCAGTTGGTGCTTACTCCGGCAACAAGGCAAGTAGGGTGAGGGAGGGGGTTGCAGTGAGAAGGGGCAGAGGGGGAGAGGGTTAGATAGTGAGAGGGGGTACATATTGAGAAGTGGGGAAGGGGGTACATATTGAGAAGTGTGGAAGGGGGTACATAGTGATAAGGGAGAACATAATGAGAAGGGGCAGATAAGAAGGGGAGGGGTAGATGGAGAGAGGGGGTACTGTGAATGCATACGAGAATGAATGAATAAATGTGTGGATGAATTGTGTGAATGCGTATGAGAATTAATGAATTCATGCGGTGGATGAATTGCTTGAATGATTTGTGAGACTGCATTAATGAATGTGTTAATGATTTGTGTGAATGAATGAGTAAGTGTTTGTGTCTATCATGAATGTTTAAGTGATTTGGGGAAATGCAAAGATGGTACATGAAGGGTGGGCTTTAACAATAAATAAATACAAATAGGCTGCTCAGTCTTAAATGCCCGGGCCTATTTTTTGTCCCGGTCCGAGCCTGGTCGGGGAGGTGCAGGTGGTGTCACTATAAGTACATTTAGTGAGAAAATGTCACTGTGTTATCTATAAAGCGGCATTTTTAGCAAAGATTGATAGTTTATTCCTACCCTCCCCGTGAAATGTGCCAGGAATACTGTTATACTTCCCAGTGACAGGCTTCTCGCAACCCTTGGTCTCGATCCACTCTCCCGTGTGAAATGCGTGGTGGAGACCCCCAGGCCAGTATACCCACTTAACCCTTAATGACAAAGCCCGTACATGTACGGGCTCAAAATGCATTGTTTTCAATGGGTTTAGGGACGGCCCATTGTCCTTAAGGTGTTAAAGTCCATGTCTTTAAGAGGTAGAGCATCCAGACACGATCAGGGCCCGATTAAGGAATGGGCTGGTGGGGCTGCAGCCCACGGGCCTCGACCAGCTGAGGGGCCTCGCTCCAGCTCGGGTTGCCATCCATACAATTAAAAAAGATATATCATTGAGAGCTGCTTCAAGTATGACTTGTGCCCAAGACTTGTGCCCATTCCCAGATTACTCGGGGCTTCACAGTACGTGTAGCCCACGGGCCTACACTGTCTTAATGCGGCCCTGGTCCTGATGCTCAAAATAGAGGATACACCTTGTGAGAATCTGGGGAGGCTGTCCTGGGCCGGGCACAAGGCAGCGACTCCATTAAATGAAACCGCTCCACACATCCTATAGGAATTCTAGAAATGATTGATAAAACGATGGCGGTAGATTTCCCGTTTCAATATGCATTTCTTTTGAGATTATGAGAGCGACATGGTAATTATTCCAAATATAATTAAAGTGATGCTATAGTGCACTTAGAGCTGCTTGAAATATAATAATGCCTTCAAGTTTTTGTAATTCTCTTTATGACAGTAGGCTTTAAGCCAAATTATATTAATGCTTTGTAAGGACACCATTCATACGTAAATCCGCTAAGTATTTTTAATCTTTTACTGGATCTGGTATTACATTCCAATCAAATGTAGTAGTTTTGCTACATTATAATTACATTTTCTGGTCTTCTGATTTTCTTCTCTTTGATTTTTTTTTAATTTTTATTTTGCCAGGAGGAAGAAATGCCACGGCAAAACCAATCTAAAGTAAACGTAAACTAAATAACGTGCGGCTACTTTTGTACAAAGGGAAATGTAATTTCGGCCCTGACTGATACACAATTCTCATCACACGGAGGTTCACAGCGGTCTGTCAGAGGTTTATCAATTAACTTATACATTTCCTCCCCGCTGCAATTTGGATTTAATTTCCTATTGCTGGCTTTGCACAAATGAAAATGTGCAGGTGGCTTGGGCATTAGTAAAAATACCGCGTTCAGGGCAGTGCGTCATTTATCATGTAAATGTGAGCATTACCTCTACAAGAAATGATGAAATAGCACGGCTTCGACCGCTGGGCTGCCATTTCAAGAGAGTAGTTAAATAATTGACAATATGTGGGAATTATAAGTAGAATGTAAAGGGACACTTCAGTCATCATATGCACTTAAATAGCTGCATTTAAATTTTCATGTGATCCTATTTGCAAATCCCCCAAAAGCATTTGCACCTTTCCCTACCGCACCCCCATGCTTAACGCAGGCGATGCATTTGGCAGATATATCTATGTATATATATATATAATTATAATATATAATATAATATATACATAGATATATCTGCCAAATGCTTCTCCCCTATATATATTATTATATATATATATTTTTTTTTTTTCTTGCACCACAATTGCTGACATCTTTTACTCACATTTTTCTACCCTCTTTCTCTTTTTTTTCCTTTTATCTTGCTTGTCTGCCTTTTACATTTTTCATCCTCTTTTTAACTTCTATTCCGCACCTCCTCACATAAACACAACATATAAACACACACTCATACACACACATATAAACACACACACTCATACACACACACATATAAACACACACACTCATACACACACACACATATAAACACACACACAACTAAACACACACTCATAACACACACCATAACTCATACACACACACATATAAACACAAACACATACTAAGAACACACACAACATATAAACACACACATATAAACACACACACTCAACCACACACACACTCATACACACACTCATACACACACACAGGGCCGGAGTGGGAATGAAAAGCAGCCCTGGAAAAATTTGGAGAGCAGCCCCATATAGTTTATCTCGCGGTCGCGCTCTTATACCCACACGCACCCCTTATACATACCCGCGTCACACTATTCGCCATTCTTTTTATCTCATTATTTGTATTAAAATGCCAGAAAGCAAAAGTGTTAAAAGGCCCTAATAAATGAAATACATTATACATAATACTCAAAACATTTTAAACATTTTTAGAAAAAGTTCCATCTTATTCAGTGGAACAAAACACTGATCACATTATTCTTCACGATATTCTGGTAAGAAACTTTTATTTCTTTATTAATTCATGTAAACTATTTTTTCATATTTAGGAAAAGCTGTGATTGGGAAAAATATATTTTTTGTTTTTATTTCCTTTTATTCACCAACCTGCCCCCCAGTTATGCACATCTGCCCCCCCAGTTATGCACATTTGCCACCTATACCCCTATATGCCACTTACTATATGCCTCCAGAAATGCCTTATATATAGGGGCTATATAGGGGTTAAAAGGCATATCATGGGACTACTAAAATGATGAAGGTATGCGGGAAAGACAAAGGGAGCTTGGTGGAAAGAAGAGAAATAAGAGATGTGATAGAAGCGTTTAAATACTTGAAGGGTTTTAACAAAGTACAGGAGGATGTTTTATTTTAAAGGAGGAGAAATGTTATGACCAGAGATCACAGTCACAACCTAGAGGGTAAGAAGCTTATTTGTATTAACCTTAAAAACGTCTCCTGGAAGATTGTTCCTCTTATCTAACACCAGTACAGTAAAACTTTCTTATATCACAGTTAAGCCTCTGACTCTCTAATTTTAGTTTTGACCATTAAAATGGATTTGAACTTACTATGCCTGGTGGTCCTCTGGCGGACTGGCATCATTTACATTATAGTCTAGACACTTCTAAATGATTTAATGTAATTAAAGGAATTACAAATTACAAACCCATCTTAGTTTTAGGATTCTTCAGTGTTACATGTGTATATATATATATTGTGGTAAAGTGTATGGGAGAGTGGTTGATGGGATATATATCTCACCTGGTTTCCTCAGCCAGGCATGGTAGCAAACCCAGGAGCCCTCAGGTGCGGCTTCCTAAGCTCATTACTGGGGAGGAAGCCTTAAAAGAGAGGGCTGTTAGGTTTGAAGGGAGAGGAGAAACTGAATGAAGGAGCAGCTACAGCCAGCGCTGCAGCCCACCAGGTATGAAGCTTTACCCCATGCAAAACCTGTTACTTTGCTTTGTGCCAGACCTTAGGCTGCTAGAGAGGTATCCTGATGTTTAGTTAGAGCCGGACAGGCTGAGAGTTTGTTTTGTTTACAAGGTGCTCTGTGACTACAACATCTAAATAAACACGCTTTTACGTTTGAAACCTGTGTGAAACTGTCATTGCCGCCCCATGCTTGAGCTGTCCCCTACAATATATATATATATATATATCTATCATGGGTTTGAATCTGGGTTTTAATTTAAAAGAGATTTCACTTATCCAAAATGTGACATTTGGCAGTGTTTACAATGAGAGCGATTATTACAGACTTCTGATATGTGCCGGTCTAAGGCTTAAAATCGTCAATAGTGGATAAATATTTAATGGAAGGCTAATTGTATTGATTTAACAACCACATCTTCTTTGCACATTTCATGGCAAGGCTGCCCATTTCAAATTAGCTTGCCTCTAAGTGCCGTGAGTGTAGGCTCATCCTTAAAGGGCTACTCAACTTTAAAAATGACTGGTTTCTTTTTAATAGCTATTCTTACAATGACCCAATAATTTTTAGAAAGCAGCCTGATCTTTAAACGTTTCATAGCTCAATTCAAATTTCCTTGAACAGGCATTTTTATATCAACTTGCAACTGAGTTGGAAGTCAATTCCACTCTAACCGTAGTCAAGTTGGCTTTAGAATTTACTTTAATGGCAAGTCACTTTTTTAAAGCTAATTTTTCTGCCTGGTTGGGTCAGCCTCAACAGAAGCGAAGTTATTCTCAAAAATTGTCCAGTAGATGTCAAATTCTGTCGAGCAGATCATAAAGCCAGCCAGTCTAGTTGTTTTGACGAGTTGGGGGGGTGAGTCTATATGTGTGTCTATTAGTCAGTGTCACCAATGATCCAGTTGGTGGTTGAGTTGGTTGTCAATTGGGGATTCCCTACTGAGTTTAATATTGTTCAGGGTCAACACTCTTTAATCTGTAGAGTTGAGTTGGTTTTGTCAAACTAAAGCCCTTCTTTTCGATTGTCTTTCCAGCTCAGTTTCCGTATTTACGAACTGATACGTTTTAAGTGGTAGTGGCCCTGGCAGCAAAGTTCACATCTGTGGCAAGTTTCTCATTTTCAACCTATTCGACTTTGCTAATAAATCCCTAAGGTATTATTCCATCTGCTCTCGTGCAGAAATCCTTGTTAATAAGATCCCACTTTTAAATGTGCAGCCAAATGATGAGAAAGGTCAGAAAGCCTCCCCCGTGAGCTGAATCAATGCGGTAAGCATTAACCGGATCACAACGATGCTCTGGTAGCGGTGCAATACAGCTGTTGGGTTTGAGGAATTGTCAAGTGGCAGCAAATCTTCTTGTTATTAGTCAGCCGGTTAGCTTTTTTGTCAATATATATTCCTAGCTACTAAAGACTTCTTCAAGCATGTTTACCAAGCCTCAAATCTATACATATATAATGCCATTGCATTTTATTTTATTGTTTTTTTTAAAGTACATCTGAATGTCCTTCTATAACGATAAATGTTAAACATATGGACTATATGTTGAAATAACAAAAGAATACAACAAAAAAAAATAATACCACCATGCCAATAATTAAGTTCCAGTTCTGTGGTTTACAGTAGTCAGTGGACAATTAAGTTGTCGTGTTATGTTCTCAATTCGTATTGCCATGGCCATAGCTTGGTTATGGGGTCTTTGTTAAAGGATGGCGGCTGCCTTTGGGAAATAAAATTGGCTGAAGCAGTTGCTGATTTCCTCCCAGGATTTGAACTCCAGGCTATATCTGCTGTACCCATCAGCTACCTGCTGTGTTGATGTCCTCCTGTATAATGTTTAGGTTGCAGGAACCTAGTCTTAATTCACACTTGAAACCCATGGTAGAACAGGGCCATATAGATTTTGTTATGGAACAACTTGAGTCACTCAATCAGAGAGAGATACTCATATTCCATCTGAACACCGCTAGGTTCTTTCATCCAACAAAGTGCAGGCATACTCTGAAGCCCAAACATGCGATCTCCCGCCTCTAGTTTTGGTTCTTAACGTGGGCTCTAAAACTTTAGATTTTGTGAACAAACCCACTAAGAATTATACCTAGAATATGAAACTAAAATGTCTAATCTAAATACCCCCCCTCTCCACATGCTGAACTCATCACAGAGTATTGGAAAAAAACTAATAAATACTGCGTATATTTGATGATTAGGTACAAATAAGTAGCCCTTGGCTGTCAAAATGAGTTTTTGAATATTTAAGATACAGTTAAAGAAAATCAGCGTCTGTCATTTTCACATATTGAATTATGCATGAAACTTGATTTGTGAAATAGTAATGACATTTGGTAATTTTAAACCTAGCTTACCGTGATACATACTTAAGATTACATTTTTTTATTTTCTTAATATATATATATATATCATCCTGTGCTTCAAATATTAACTCTTTCAGCAAACAGGGGATCCGCGGCTCACTTCCAAGCAGTTCCTCGCACATACCTCTAAATCTCCAAGTGTTAATTTCATTTTCCATCTGTTGCTAATTAGGAAAAAGTCGCACCATAGATCCCTATCAGCTGGCACTAGACTCTGTATTAATGGTAAAACATCTTTTCACTTGGTCTCTCGTTTAGAGAACCTACCAAAGTGAAATGCATTCTAATAATGTATTAATTCCCACTATATATTCAAATACTGTCTGACATTTCAATGTTGGATTATTAACCTCTCGTATGATTCTCAAACAACCCTTGACATAGAGATTTCAAGTGTTATAACAAAAAAAAAAGTAATATTCTGGAATTTCTTTTTGTCATCTACCAGTTACTAGATTTTAACACAAAAACTGGAAGTTGCTTCATGCCAAGATAATGTATTTTTATGGTATGGGGTTTTTATTTAAATAAGATGTAATCAATTCAACCTCTTCGGTAACATGAGCCTTGCATGGATTAGGGTACCAAATAACAATCTCTTTAACAATAAAAGTATATGATGTCATATGATAGTGATGTCGTAGAGGCACAGATATCCTGCTATATCCCTGCCAGATATCAGCAGTAGGGGTGATACTGCGCCTGTGTATGTATGCATGTACATTCAAAAAATATAGAAACTGAGAAAATGTATAGTTGCAGTATTTGATATTCCTTAGTATAAGGATAAGAAGCATTTGTCCTACTCCTATCCAGTCTTCCAATTTTCTTAATTTAAAAAAAACCTTAAATCTTGTCCTTGGAATCCTTGTTATTTATCCTCCTAAGGACAGAGGACATAAAACTACATCCCTGCAGAACCAGCGCTGAAGTCCTAGGGATTTTATGATATGTCCTACTATGTTGGGTATCTGTAGGGAGATCTACAATGGGCCAATTAAAAGGGAGATCACTGATCTGCCCAACTGACCCACTCGAGGACTGTGCCGAGTTGGTACGTTTTCCATAGCTAATTTCTGCCTGATGCTTAATAGGCAGGTATGACATCATACTGAAACTTAACCATAAAGGACGGCATCACGCAGGGGTCTGGAGGCAATGCCCTCGATTAGGCCTAGGGCAGCACCGGAGGTACCTTTGCATTCACTGACCAGCAGCTAAAGAGATCCAAATTGCCAGTACCTGAATCCTCCTTGGACTGGGTTGTAGCTAGACCTTATCCTTTACATTTACACGCCAGGAAAGTATACTTAGGGTTTCCTCAGTATACAGCCACAAAAACTTTGCGCCCTTGTTCTATTTTACATTTTTGTCATTGTCGGTACTGACAGGTAATAACACATTTTATTGCTAGAATGAAAATGTCTCAGCTGTGCACGTTTTTAAACTTTAATGAAACTACCAAATATGTTTGCGAGAATCCAATTCATGCGCGTATATATAAAATAAACAATGAGTTTTACATAGGCGCCGCCAAAATCCACGCAGCAAACTAAAATGGATGTATCTGTCAAACGACAAACTCTGCAAATGAAATGGCCTTGAGGCTATAAATGTTTCTGGTAAGCAGACAATGCGCCATCCAGTAGGAGTCACAGTCCATCAAATAAATCACAGATTGCATTGCTGAGTATAATCCGTAACATCTGCACAATTCGTGTCCGTTTTTTGGGAACAAACTGCGCCCAGTGCTCATAGATAAAGAAAAATAAAATAGGAAGCTATGAATTGTATGAAGCGGTGCTACAGACGCGAACGTAAAAGGCAGAAAGATCTATCAAGATAATTTTGATTTCAAGAGGATGTCCTTTAAGCAGGAAAGGGAAAGCAAATAGAACCTTGTGGACTGTGATATAAAAACGTATTAACGGATCAAGGGCCAAATAAGGCTGTCAAATTCTATGTTTCCTTCTGTAAAATTCTATGCTTCTGTCGTGAGGGTGGTAGATAAACGGAGCAGTCTCCCAGCAGAAAACGTAGAGAGGGAATTTATGGCTATCCCGCACCTAAGACAAGACGAACGTCTGATTAAAGTCTGCGTCTGTATGTCAGGAACAATCGACAGACTAGATGGGCTGAATGGTTCTTCTCTGCCGTCAAATTGTGTTTCTATGTTAAGTTGTGAGGACTTTTAAGGAAGTAAATAGACGGACTAGATGAGCTGAATGGCCAAAATGGTCCTACTCTGCCGTTAATTATTATTAACTATTTGACTTGTTTTCACGTTATTCTGCACAAATTCAGTTAAGACATCATGTAACTGATGAAGACCCAGAAACTCTTTAATGTGAAGTTTCATACCAATTCGGCCACAAAAACAAATATAGTAAGAAAGTCGGCAGTAAAACCGTATTGAATGTCACATTTTTAAGATGAAAAGTGAAATTGGGAAAATAAATGATGTATTTGATGTTTTGAAAATGTATTCTTTTTCAGACCTTTTCAGACTCATTAGTGTTTTAGCAGAAAGAGGGGGTGTTTCTATAGATTATCACAGCAGGGATTGTGGTGTTTGTAATAATTTCAAAGAGACTGAGTATCAAACATGCAGGGAGTAAACATTTCTAGGGAAGCACATCTTGAATTCTAATTAATATGAATTTCCATACAAAACAGAATGTCTAAGATATCAGCATAAACTTGGAAATTACAGCCATTCGTTTTCTTAAAGGGAACTGTCACTTCTTGGAGAAATTCGTAATTAAATTCAGCACGGAAAACTATCTATCACTTGTATTATTTTTACTTTTATTTCATGTACCATAAGTCATTCATATGTATATTGTTCAGCTCTGACAACCATGGGATTTCATTCACATTTTCCTTCATTAAACATGAGCCTTCCTTTAAAACCTCCTTTAAGTCTTGATGTCAGTGCAAGCAGGCAGTTGAGGAGATGACAAACAAGAAGATGCGGAAATGGAAGCAGAAGCGGAAGTGGTCAGGAAAACATTCAGGCAGGGAAACATTCAGAGAGCATGAGAGAGTGAATGATAATGAGTGTGAGAGTGTGAGTGAATGAGGGGACTCGGGCAACAAATTTAATTCCCAAATTAAAAATGCCCCCTCCAAGTTTTGTCGAAACTGAATGGGCAGAGAACAAAATTTGTTGCGTGAAAAAGGAGGCCTAAAACAAACTTAAAAATGTGTCTGAATTGTTTTTGGTCCAGTTGCATATCACAGGGAAACTCTAGCTGTCCAAGGCAGCCTCATGGACAGAGAATGAAGTACTTTGTAAGTACTTTCAAATGTATTCTTTAAACCTACAAATAATTTAATCTCACTTTAAAGAAGAGCTCCAGAGCCGCAGTGGTATCCTCATCCATGGTCCTAATCCATGGTGGCAATCAGTGCCAGGAAAGCGTTCCACTTGGTGACAGGAACATGCCCCCATTAAAATTAAAGCGCCTCGTAGACATGGGCTTGGGGGCGCTCATTAGGCCACCACTAAATGCTTACAAAAACCATGACCACTTAGCTGTCAAATGCATTAAAGTACAAGTGATGGCTGGAGTGTCCCTTTAAAACACGTGTGGCAGTAACAATGTGGCACCTCTCACATCCAGCACAATGAAACAAATAACAAAGATGACTTAATAATTAATGTGCTGTGTATAGGTCTAAGACTCAGTATCGGGGATAATCTTGAATGTGACAGCATTCCTTTAACCCCTTCACGACAATGCATTGTTTTTAATAGGTTTAAGGACAACCCATTGTCCTTAAGGGGTTAAAAATGTCACTAATTCTAAACATACTTTTCGGAAGAAGTAAGAGATTCAACCATAACAATGGAGTTGTTTCTTCTAGAAAACGAGCTTGGGATACACAGCCGTTCGGAACACATTCTTTTCTTTTTCCTTTATGAAAAGAACTACGACAAGCAATCATGTTCTTAAGCTGTGTGACTTGGTACCCATTCAACGCAAACTAATCTTTCCAAACCTAGCTGTAGTGCCAGCGGATTTAAATTTCTATGAATAATTTGTGATTTGTGATTGAGATGCAAACCATTACCTACCTGGCTTATCAAAACACTTTACATTTCATACTAAATGGAAAAAGAAGGCAGATTCCTACAATTCCAGATCCATTGAAGTCTAATAGTTCAAAATAAAACCTAATAAAAGTAACTGTGGAGGATATAACAGAAAAGCATAAAAAAATCAACATTTGTTATAAAGAAAAATCTAAGTATTTTCAGTTCTACTGTTGCTAAAACTACCAACAGTGAAAGACTTTGGAAGTACAAGAGAAAAGAAACAGAAAAAAGTGTTGGATGGGACAAAATCCACTGATTTTCATGCAAAGTTTTCATTATTAACATAAGCAAATAAAATTCTATTAACATCGCATACAGAATGAATATTACTTTTTACCCACGTTCCCTCACTTTCCTGCTGTAAAAATACTAAATCAGCTACAAACCATATATTATAAATATTATTTATATTTATAAAACTTTTTCCTTGTTGGTCCTGTTGAACGTCGTCTTGAACATTCCCTTTATATAAATGAAAATTCCAACGCTGTCCATGGTACTGAAACTATAATTCTGTAGGTCAGATTCATGCAATGATGCCATAAATACAATGATTATTTTAAAATAGAAGCACCATCACAAATGTTTATGGAATTTACAGATCTGGAGAATGCAGTGACAGATCCACTGTAAATAAAATCAACCCATAAATATCTTTATAACTGATATGCGTTTCAGCACTTCCAGTAAGAGGGCCCAAGAGCATGATATATCACATCACATATGGTGACCAATGTTCATAAAATCTTCTTACAAGATTGACTAAGATGTTTCACAGACAACTTGCCACAAGCGTTTCATACATACAGTACATAGGCATACTACAATTGTAGTACAGGTTGAGTTTCCCATATCTGAAACGATTGGGACCAGAAGTATTTTGGATAAAGGGTACTTTTAGATAAGGGATCTGTCTTCTCACCTATGTTCAGGCAGTTGTTTAAGGTTCCCCAGACCACCTCCGACCCAGAAAAGGGAGCGCACATGAAAAAGTGCGCTGTGGAAGCCTGAGCAAGGAACTGGAAGCTCCTCGAACCTCGGCGAGTAGCCTGAACAAAGTAGAGGACAGCAGGGAGAAGCCGAAAAGGAGCCAAGAAAGGATATACTGACTACAGGAGAGGTCAGAAAACTCAGTTGGGAATATCCCTTATCTGAAAAAAAATTCAGATAATGTCGGATAAGAGATTTTTGGATAAGGGATACTCAACCTGAAGTATTTTTTAGAATAACATAACTTATATGCAAGCCCATTTTACTCTTAGGATAACTACCAAAGTCATATCCAGCAACGTCATTATTTTTATGGTTAACATATTCAAAAACAATTTTCAACTATCCGATCCTTTAAAATGAGTAACAGATAGTTAATGTAATGTTTGTAAAATAACATAAAGTAACATTATTTCCCCCAAAGCCTTGGATTTCCTCTATCCATATGAAAGGCTCATTTCAAAGGTATTGTCAAACAGCCACCGCACACTACTACTGGCATGTATATCAGCACATCGAAGGCGTTGTGGCTATAATTACAACAGTTTCCTAAATATAATATATCTTGTAAGATAGGCATTCATATCCAGAGAGGTTTATCAAGGCAGCTGACAAAATGAAAATTTGAAAGAATATTCATCTTTGATTATTTTGTAATGTTTTGAAGGAACTTGGTCCATCTTGGGGCTACACCTGGAATTTCTCCAAGTTCCTACAAAGCTCTCCAAATTGTTTTAAACCTGAGTACATTTATTGGGTTTTTTTGTCCAAAAATTATGCTCCACTGTTTCCGAGTAAAATCTTTACAGAGCCCCTTAAAAATTCAGCACTGCTTCTTGAATCTGGTAGAAGCAAATAGATACAGACAGACATGGCATTTTGCTAAATCGTCTGCATTTTTAGTTATGGTACTACTTATAATGTTATTTATTATTATTTGTTATTTTGCTTTGTTATTATCTTTAGATGCCTTGTGAGATATAATATTTATGCTGTATCTGTTATCATGGTGAAAAAAATAATATGAAGAATGCGTTAAAACTCTTAGTTTCTTGCCATATTATTAAACACATTGTATATAAAAAATATCCTACTTGAGACAAAGTGAAATCTCTCCCCTTCTTGCAGTCTACATTGGGCTTATATTTGTTTATCATAAATTGTTTTGTCTGCAGGTTTCTTAATGGTGGAAAACATTAGACACATTCTGTAAATACTCTCACTGTTGTTATTGAATTAATATATATAATATATGAGGTGTGAACAACAGCACATATGGAACGAGACATAACTGGCAAAATCTTATTATGTTTGCTTTTTGCTGTGTTTTTAATATTAGTTATATTATTATATCATGTAGAGATTTACTTATTTTTAATACTGTTGTAATTATATATTTTATAATTTATATTCATATACGTTAACTGGAATTACCCCCCACAAATGCTTTCAGTGGGCATATAAATCACATTTATCACAAATAGCCTCTTGACCAAAGCAAACTAATTTTATCAACTTTTCTTTGAATAAGACAGAAATTACCCCAACAAATCAATATAGAGTATACTTTTAATTAGAAATATCACGTAGCTGAGAAACAGATAAACAGACTTTATCTGAATCCTTCAATGATGGCTTGGGCTGTTGCCAACACTTGCTGGAACATTGAGAACAGTTTTACATCAGACTCTGGAAAGACATGCAGTTCCCCTGATCCCAGAATGAAGCTTCAGACAGCTAGAACTCTTGGAGGACTCAACATTTTATTTTTTCTATGTCTAGCATAGAAAAACTGTTTCTGCAATATGTTTGGATCCAACAGGTGCTGTAAAAATACTACATGTATAGCAACAAAATGGGGTCAACTCAAAATCAGAGCAAAGAAATATATATATATATAGAGTCATGAGAAAAAGTACGCCCTCTTTGAATTCTATGTTTTTGCATAATAACAATCATCTGCACCTTACCAAGACTAAAACATGTGACATATTACTCAACAAAAATAAAGCCAACATGGAGAAGCCATGTGTGAAAAGCTAAGTACACATAATAAAACAATAGCTTCTTGAGCCACCTTTAGTAGCAATATCTTTAAGTAATCTTTTTTGTATGACTTTATCAATCTCTCACATCATTGTTGAGGAAATTTGGCCCATTCTTCTTTACAATGTTGCTTTAGTTCAATGAAGTTTGTGGGCATTTATTCATGCGCAGCTCTCTCCTGCCACAGCATTTCAATTGTGTTGAGGTCTGGACTTTGACTGGGCTACTCTACATCTTGATTATTTTCTTTTTCAGCCGGTCTGTTATAGATTTTTCTGGTGTGCCTGGGTTTTTGTCCTGTTGCATGCCCCTATTCCAGTCAAGCTTTTGCTGTCAGACAAGTGGCCTCACATTTGACTCTAGAATACTTTTATATACAGAGAAGTTCAGGACTGCAAGGTTCGCAGGTCTTGTGGCTGCAAAACAAGCCCAGATCATAACCCCCCCCCACCACTGTGCTTTAGAGTTGGTACGTGGTGTTTGTGCTGATATGCTGTGTTTGGTTTTTGACAAACCTGGTGCTGTGTATTATGGCCAAACATCTCTGCTGTGGTCTCTTCTGATTGAAAGGACATTGTTCCAGAAGTCTTGTGGTTTGTTCAGATGCAACTTTGCAAACCTAAGCCATGCTGTCATGTTCTTTTTAGAGTACTGTCATAAACTTTAACATTTAACATGCTAACTGCAGCCTGTAGAGTCTGAGATGTAACTCTTAGGTTTTTTGCTGTTTCTCTGAGCATTGCACGATCTGACCTTGGGGTGCATTTGGTGGGACATCCACTCCTGGGAAGATTGGCAACTGTATTGAATGTTTTCCACTTGTGAGTAATCTGTCTTTCTGTAGAATGATATAATTTAAATAGCTTGGAAATGGCCTTATAACCCTTCGCAAATTGATGGGCAGCCACAATTGCTTCTACAAGAGCATTGCTGATGTCTTTCCTCCTTGGCATTGTGTTAACAAACAAACCTGAATGCTTCAGACCAGGAAGCTGCTAAAACTTTGGCTTTTATAGAGATGGTCACCCTTGCTGATGATAAATTATTCAAGGGCAGTTGATTAGCAGCACCTGTCTGCTACATAGCATCTTAATTCCTATGGAACCAGTAGGGGTGTAATTAGTTTTTTATACATGGCTTCTTCATTTTGGCTTTACTTTTGTTGAATAAGTCATGCTACAATGTTATATGTCATGTGTTGTTCATGAAGTTGTATTTCTAGACCTGCTAAGGAACAGATGATTGTTTTCATTGTTGAAATGTAAAACTATAGAAAATAAAGAGGCTGTACTTTTTTCGCACAATATAGTTTTTATTTTCATAGAATAAAAAATAAAATGTAATAATTTAAAGTTTTATATATATATATATATATATATATATACACACTGCGGCTTAATATCGAAGCGACACCAGCATTAATTACACATATAAATGCATGGTTTATTGGGAGAATTGAGAAATGTATGATATGCTGCCTGGGGGGGTGCAAAATTCTGTAAATTTATGCCAAAAGTGTTATGTAGGTTGTGCCAAGCCTTTCCACTCAGGCTTCTGACAACTGCCACCTATGCCTTAGGAAAGCTTGCCATCTGCTTTAGTGATTAACATATGTTCAGCAATACTCCTTGGAGTTTTGTGTTTTTTTGTGGATAAATAATGTTTTCTAAGATTCCACAATGAAATCTTTAATGACATATTTGTATTCACTATTATCTTGAGGGACTCCTCATGGCTCACATTCAGTTTGACATTCTGTCGGTTAAGATTAAAAAGTTCTGTCCCATTAATATTTATCTTTATTCATGCTTATCTTTAAGATAAAATATAATTTTCAAGACATTTTAAAAGACACAATTTATTCTATTCAGGAAAAGGTGATGGAATTCCATACTTACAATGCTTACAATGCTGCTTCACTACAATTAGTTTACAATCATTAGTTTGCTTACTTCTCTTCTACCTAGAGTTACAAATGAATAGCTTTAGCAGTCACCCCAGAATGGGGGCGTAATGCAATTATAGTAGATGGCTGAATTATAGCAAGCTTGTTAGCTCCAACTGTCAACCTTTCAAAACTGACTTAAAGAAAATTGAGTGGAATGCATAATAAGAAAGCTAATTGTAACGTTATACATTATCCCTTTAGTTCACTTTCTGTTGTCTGTGTGCCTGTATGATATGACCTGGTTTTAAGCCTTAAGTATTGCTGTAAGTTAAGTTGCGCAAGGTAAGCGGACTACTAAGTAATAATAGACTACTAATCGTTATCCACTACTCAAGTGAATGTTCAACATTAAAGCACATTAGAAACATACTATTAGGGCTAATTCACTAAGGTGGGAGTTCTCAGGAGAGTTTTTAACCCATTTTACTGTGCATTTTTGCCCTGTATAAACTATATTCAATATACATTACTGTGCAAAAATGTTGATGTGAAGAAACACTGTAAAGTAAGACTGGTTTCATAGACAGACATGTTAATATTTCATATACTTTAACAACATGCAAAGTGAGTTAATAGAAGAAAAATGCCCCCAAAACAGCATCAATTCTTGTGATATACACTCACACACGGAACTCAGCAGTTAGATTGTTCCAAACATCTTGGAGAACTGACCACAGTTCTTCTCATCTCTCTTCATGTAATCCCAGACAGACTCAATGATGTTGAATTCAGGGCTCCGTGGGGGCCGTACCATTTCTTCCAGGACTCCTTGTACTTCTTTACACTGAAGATAGTTAATACCTTTGGCTGTGCAGTTGGGGTCGTTGTCATGCTGCGGAATACATTTAGGGCAATCAGATGCCTCCATGATGGTATTGCATGATGAATAAGTATCTGCCTGTATTTCTCAGCATTGAGGAGACCATTAATTCTGACTAAATCCCCAATTCAATTTGCAGAAATGTAGCCCCAAAATTGCAAAGAACCTCCACTTTTCTACATAGATAAACTGAGGCACCAAGAGTAGATTATGTCGGTTATCTTTACTGAGGTTAACAAAAATTGCCTCGTGGTTCATAAATCAAACGCGAGAATTGCAGAGGACCTTCTGATAATAACACAATGCTGATTAATATCAATATAACAGAACTCTGTGTTCGCTGGGAAGTCAGTCAACGCAAGGTGCCATGTGTCAAAAAGCAATTGTCTTGATTAACTTTGTATTTAAACCCCAGCACATGAAAGTTAGATAATTCTTCTCTGTGTTTTTCAACAGTTACTAAAATGTGCCTATAAATATCCCAGATATGCAGAGATTTTTTTTACATACAGTAATTTATCTATCTTGTTTGAAAAGAGGAGCAATATACAGAAAGAGCCTCATGATTGATATAGAAGTGAGGATCAGCAAATCGGAGATGGGGTTGGATCCTCTAGTGAGAAATGTGAGAAACAAAGAAAACAGGAAAAAAAACTTGTATTGGTCAAGCATAGAATTTGGCAGTCAATAAGAACCATTTATCCAATTGCTCCAGGACCCCAGTGTTGTCAGGGGCCTATACTTCTCATCCATCCCAAAAAGCATAAATGTGATCTGCCCCAGCAGTGGTACTCCTTTACTCCTACATGCCTTAAAGTGATGTATTTTCAGTGTAAACAGTCGAATGTGCCCAGAACCCACACCCCCAGTTCCCCAATAAAGACACAAACACGCTTATTAAATGGGAAATACATTTGTCCACAGCTCTAACGAAGATTTACAACCACCAACGTCATCATCAAACAGACCATCACAATTGAACATAATAACATTTCCCCAACAATAAAACAATGACAATGACCCCCAATATTATAAACATTATAAACATTGCCACCCCACCACTTACAAAGTGCCAACAACGTGTAGTATCCATTGTAGTTGCATACCAAGACACCCCTACACCCCTTAGGATCTGAGTCACAGGCCAGCTCGAGACTTGTACCAGGTCAAATTAGTTATTCCTAACCAAAAACCCACTAAACCACGTGACTTTACCAATCTAGATCGGCCGCTGTAACAAAACGGGGGAAAAACAAACCAAAATTAATCAACGTAACAATAATGTAATGGGACGGCGGATGGGACAAAAACAGGTCTGGAAAACAGGTTTGTGAATACACATACAAAATGGCTCCACTATATATTTTGGCCCACCTCCTAGCTCTGTCAAGGCCCACTCAATGGGCTACATTATCACCTATTGTTCACCCAAAACGAAATAATGGGTCAGAGGAAACATTATTCCCCCCCCCCCACGCATCCCATATTAAAGAGGTTTTGTGTTTCAGGTTTTAATGTCTGCTTTATTTTTGTGTAATGTGATTTTATGAGTTCATACACTGCTACGGATAACAATATATTGAATTAATAAACAATACTAAGCTCACCCAAGGTTTCTATAATTTATTATTAAATGTCTATTATATTCTACCATATGGTTAACTCAGCAAATTTATGAAAGTGGTTATTGGTTTAATTGTATTCCCTAATTAAATATTATTAGGCAATTAAATAAAAGCCCTCCATGATTCTGATATTACAAAATAGGAGCATTAACACTCCTCACAGGCTATTGCTCTTGCCCGCTATTTTCTCTTATAATTATACTGTTATTACCTAGAATCCCTTAGCGATATAGTCTTGGTCTTATCGACATAGCAACCCATTGAATGAATGTTCCTGATTATTGGACCATTCAACACACTTCTTCTTAAACTAGAATAACTTTTTATATGAAACCTCCACAATGAAACTCAATGCTTAGACACTTTGGTCTTTCTGCATGACACCTGTTCCATTAGTGAGAAGGGCCATTATTAGTAAAGGCTAAGACTTCCCATTGCCCGAGCCATTATTTTGTATCAAAATAATTTTGAGAGTTATGTTAAGAAAAGGGCTTTTGGAAAATAATGGCTGATAGGTTGCTGTTAATGTAAGCCTACATGGGGCAGCTGTTAAAAAAACATTTCACAATGAGCTGAAAGGGTTTAGAAAAACAAAGCAAAAAAAAACTTTGCAGAAAGTTCTAAAAAGGAAAGTATTTTCAAGCTCAATAGTAGAAGACCTCTGATATCCTTCAAGCAAGCATCACTGTCAAGACCTGGGCAAGCAGGTCAGGTAGGAGCCCAGTTGCAGGGGATACCAGGGGTTCTGTCTGTACCCCTTGATGGTAGGTAAGTACAGAAAGGTACACAACAGACAGAAAAGCAGGGCTGGAATCGAAGAATAAAGGGGAACTGCGAGGACAGGGGAAGTATAGCAAGGACAGGGGAACTGTAGTGAGGACAGCGAACTCAGAGTAGCAGGTCACACGGCTCAGAAGCCCTCAGGCAGGGCACACGGTTCGGAAGCCCTCAGGCAGGGCACACGGCTTGGAAATGGTTTGACAGGTAGGTAAGTCTGGGACACGTCGGGGTCTGGTACATGAACGTAGCCAAGGTCATACGTAGGAGATCAGAACGAAGTACACGGAGCTATAGCTGCAAGCAGACTAAAAGGAACCCAAGCCAAACAATGGCCCAGACTGAAGGGCAGAGCAGGTATAACAGGGCAGGGCTAAACTCAGGTAACGTGCTGCTGAGAGGGAAGGGTGGCCACTAGTGGCTGCAGGTAGACATGACAATGAATAACTATAGCATAGTCCAGGCTGGTAGGGTAGAACCCTGGCAACCACATAGGTAGGAGAGGATCGGTGTGACATGACCTTCCGGTGCTCCATCGTAGAAGCCCTGGCAGAAGTTCCTGGCAGCAGCAGAGGTTGTCTATGCACAGTGTGCAGACATCCACCAGCTGCCCCCACTAGACACCAGGGAGTCTGGAGCATGAGGGCAAGTCTGGGGATGTATTGTTGAGTTTGGGGGGGGAAATTGGCACATAGGGTGGTATAAGGCATACCTGGGGGGCAGAGTGGCATATCAGGGGGTAGAGTGGCAGGCCTGGGGGCAGATGTGCATAACTGGGGGGGGGCAGGTTGGCAAATAAAATGAAATACAAAAAGAAATGCAGTTTTTCTCAATCATAGTTTTTATTAAATATGAAAAAAATGTTTACATGTGAATTAATATTTACTATTAAAACTGTTTTCCTATAGGGTTGTCTTATATTCAAGCTTTTTATTTTTTCCCAAATTAATATTTGAATTTTAGGGGGGGTCTCTGCGTAACACGGGGAGACTGGGAGGACGTTTATTTCTCATTACATGGAACAGCCAGCATGCATTTAACCTGTCCATTCCATCTCCCAGTAATGAAAGGAAGCACACTGCTTCATGGTTATCAGACAGCGGCGGTGTGCGCTCTGAATTCTAACAGTGCATGTGAGTGAGATTTATAGTCCACAGCAGTGTTTGCCTTCGCAAACATTTGTAAATGATAAGGCAGATGAGATTTTTTTTTCCATTGAAGTTGACATTTAGAAGTAAAGCAAACGACAAATAATGTAGTCTGTTGTTTGCTCAGAAAGAAGGTGTCAGTCTTTAGGTTTTTAATTAGAAGCGACCCATCTCGTCTAATTGCACAGCTCAAGACTTCATAACTTATCCATGAGTGATTATGGGTTATTGTGTAATAAATGGCACGCAGTTATAATAAAGGGCAACTTTCATTAAAAATGCTACTTCTACCGTTGCTAGGCTAACATGGGATTTTATATAATTGTGGAAAGATACAATACAATAAAAAACTGCTTTTTAAAGATGCATATTATGACAGGGTCTTTGAGGCTGGGTTTGCAACTAGGTAAGTAAATAATGATTACATATATAGATCTGAGACAAATTCTGACATTCTTTGGCCCAAGTCAGGCTTCCAGTGAATTTGGTGGGACTCGTGTCCAACCTCTGCTTCTGCTTTTAAAAAAGCAGTTGACTGGAAATGTTTTCCCTGTGACCTTTGGGTTACGTCATATAGCTTTCATATAGTATCCAACATATTATAAAGAGGCCTGCGGAATACAGTCTCTTTCTATGTCACACTACACTTGGGAGAAAAGTTAAGGGAACAGAGGTGTACTTGAGTTCAAAGTATATGTCCAACTGGGCTGGTGACAGTAAAACTTTAAAAACAGTGAACGCTGTTTGTGACCGGGAACAGCTTATCTGGCCACTCCTTGG
Organism: Spea multiplicata; assembly: GCA_009364415.1. Lineage (NCBI taxonomy): Eukaryota > Metazoa > Chordata > Amphibia > Anura > Pelobatidae > Spea > Spea multiplicata. The sequence continues at coordinate 16,168 of VKOC01016702.1, read as the reverse complement.
TACAAAATGAAAAAAATATGTTTAGTATCACAAAATAAAGGCATATTATACTAAAAATGACACTCCCCACTGCCCTTAGAAAACGGCTGGCCAGGATATGACATCATTTTCCAGTGCTCAGCAGTAAGGCCGCCAGTTGGTGGCGCTGTTCTGGGTTAAGCCTTGGACCTTGCTGAAGGTAAATAGGGCACTACTGGCAGGTGCTATACCACACAGGATTTATAATATACCGTATTTGCTCGATTATAAGACGACCCTGAGTATAAGACGACCCCCCAAATCTGAATATTAATTTAAGAAAAAAAGAAAAAGCATGAATATAAGAGGACCCTATAGGAAAAAAGTTTTACCAGTAAATGATAATTCATGTAAACTATTTTTCTTAATAAAAGCTATGATTGAGAAAAATATTTTGGTTTTATTTCCTTCTATTTTCCAACCTGCCTTATACCCCCTATATGCCACTGTGCCCCATGATATGCCTTTCAACCCTCTAAATGCCACTGTGCCCCATGATATATCTTTTGACCCTCTATATGCCACTGTGCCCCCTGATATGCCTTTTGACCCCCTATGTGCCACTCTGCCTCCAGAAATGCCTTATACCCCTATATGCCACTCTGGCATTTAGAGGGTTAAAAGGCATATTATGGGGTAGAGTGGCATATAGGGAGGTTTAAGCATTTCAGGAGGCAGAGTGGCGTATAGAGGGTTAAAAAGGCATTTCTAGAGGCAGAGTGGCATTAAGGGGGTTAAAAGGCATTTCACAGAGCACTCTGCCTCCAGAAATGCCTTATGCCCCCGGTTTAACCCCCCCCTCCCTCCTCCAAACTTACTGGTACTTAAGTCCTTTGTCATGTAGCCGGGGCAGCGTGTAGTTGTCAACTTCCGCTGCAGCCGGATGGAGGTGTGGCTAGCAGGGGGGGTTGTCTACGTCCATCGCGCAGACCTTCCCCGACTGTCAGAGATGACAGGAGGATCCAGGTCTCCTGCAGCTGCGGGGGATCTGGATCTTAGTCGTCTCATAGTCAGACCTATCTGAGGTCTGATTATAAGACGACCCCGATTATAAGACGAGGGGTATTTTTCAGAGCATTTACTCTGAAAAAACCTTGTCTTATAATCGAGCAAATACGGTATATATATATCTATATCTATCTATCTATTATATATATATATATATATATATACTCACCAGTACAATAGAGTGGTATGGCATTTAGATAATATCGCCTAAAATGAAATAGGCTATCATGTAATCCCCAACAGGAAAAATTGAATTCACTGTGGAATAGCAAAAAATCATTTTCTCAATATGTGGTGTTTTGTCTCCAACAAGCAATACCTTGAGAAACATGCTCACGCACAAAAGAATATGTTTTCTAACAAGTCCCTGGAGATGTTTAATCATCTTGTTAACTTGAAATTGGCATTTTATGGGAAAAAAGAGTGATAATCCTGCTGAAAGCAACAGCAAATATGATTTAACAAGATCACTTTGGAAAGTGGTGAAGGTATAGTGTAACGTGTGTGTAAAAACAAGGGTTTCCTGCCACGAACTGGAAAGAAAAGCTAGGCGAGGTATTATCGAGTAACAGCTTAGATAACCGCACTGCTACTATAATAAAGATTTGTTACGGATACAATACAAGAAGTAGAAAGCAGTCTGATATAAAAATTTGAAAGAAGAAATTGCTAGAAATGTATTAGCAATGAGGCAAATAGGGTTTTTGCCCCAGAGCCTCTGTTGGCAATGAGCCCAGCATACATATTATGCTGGGTTACAGATGGGGGCCTATTTGGTCCTCGTCCAAGCGGTCTCTCACCTTCAGTCTCATACCTCCTTAACCCCCTGATAGATTGTAAACTCGCAAGAGCAGGGTCCTTATGTACCAGTATTCTGAAGGGGACATGCCAGGACTTTGTGGGAACAGTTTGGGGAAGGCCTTTTTTATTCCAGCATGACTGCGTCCCAGTGCACAAAGCAAGCTCCATAAAGACAAGGTTGGATTACTTTGGTGTGGAAGAACTTGGTTGGGGTTGAGGTCAGGGCTCCAAATGCCTTTGGGATAAACTGGAGCAGTGATTGTGAGCCAGACCTTCTTGTCCAAACTCAGTGCCTGACCTCACAAATGGATGAATGGGCAACAATTCCAATAGAAACATTTCAAAACCTTATGGAAAACTTTTCCAGCAGAATGGAAGCTGTTATGGCTGCAAAAGAGGGGACGAACTACATATTGATGTTTAGAATGCAATGTCATAAAAGTCCTTGCTGGTGTAATGGTCATGCGTCCCAATACTTTTGTCCATAAAGTGCATCTTTGATCTGTGATTTAAGTATAGAGGCCATCTCTCATTGAGGCAGAAAACCTGTCAAATGGCTCACGCTATCTTTCACCCTGTTCAATATTGGTCATGTATGCCTATTAAAGTTTATTTCATTATAATCATTAGACTTGTGCATTCGTATTCGGGAGAACATAAAAAAGGGAACACAAATGGTGCATTTTCCTAGTTTGAACCGAACACCGAATAAACTAATATGGCAGCGGGTAAACGTACACGAAGGCGAAAAAGCACAACACAAAGAATGTTCGTGTTCATTTCGTTAATATCTCCTACCTAATCCCCTGGTCCCTTTCCACTGCCTCTAGCCTACCTCGTCTACGTAGCATCGCAGGGAAACAGGAATCCGTAGGATCGCGTCAGGAGTTAAAGGGCCGTGCGAGCGACTCTATTGGTTGCCGGCACGGGCCTCCTCTGGCATCAACCAATGAACAGAAGCTGCCCTTCATTGGTTGATGCTAGAGGAAAAGGGTAGCGGTGTCCCCCTCTTCACCTTATAAACCCCTTAGCTTAACATTGTTGAGCCCACCCAGCTGAAAGGCTGGCATGCCCACACTATGATCTAGACCAACAATTATATTCCCCATTGCCTATGTCCAAGGGGGCCCTAGAATTCTCTCTTAAAATGTTCTTCTTTAGTGAAAATATCCAGCAGTCCAATTCATGGAGCCACACTGGGTTTCATAAGAAACCAACACAAGGTGAATAATTCATTAAGTATCCATTCATATGGTTATGAGGAAAGCTTCTGTTCAATGTGTCTGTAAAAAAGAAAATATCTGTAGACAGCCTACTGGGTTTACTTTCATCCTATGTTTGATATTTAAATGGTATGGTTTGTATAAGATACTAATGTCATGTCTCAGGAGAAATGAAGCTGGAATAAAAGTATATCATGCTCCATGCACAATACCGGGGAGATTTATGGTCTAGCATTATATTTACTAAGTACAGAATATATCTTTTTAGACATATTCACACAGAAATATGTATTTTCCAATAGCTGTATTTTTCCCAGTAACATTTTTGACGCTTTAGTGTTAGAAACCCCTAGAGAATTTATAAAAGTCACAATACGTTTGGCAATAGCAATTTGTTGCCTTTACATGGAAACTCCATTTACAGAACTAAGCAGAAAGGTGAGATTAAGGATACCAAAGTACGGTATGTGTCCCCCACAGAACACAGACCAAAAAGAACAATATTGCAGAGTCAAATACAGCATATAAGCTATATATACCATTTGTGTTTTATTTGCAATTAGATAATTAACTTATCTAATTGTTACAGATATTATCTAATTGCTTGATTGTATAGACTCGTTTGTCACTTGAAGATGAATTCTAGATCACTGACGAGTGTACACTGCTTAAACTCAGGCTTCTAAATAAGAATCTTATCACACATAAGTGGCAATACGTTTTGTGATAGTTGACCATGTAGCCTCTGTATTATTATCATTAGTTCTAAAATATGTTGATTAGAAAAGGAACTGATGTTAGAATGATGCTCCATAAACACGAGTCTCAGTCTGGGTTTCAGTGAAATATTTAACTTTCCTACAATTTCATTAATGTTCCTCTAAAAACATTAAAGGTGCAGAAAACGGCTCAGTATAGAGGATTTTTGTATTGGATGAACAATCAAGAACATTGTAGAATGATTATTGGAATTAATTCCCAACAGGAGCAAAGAGTCCTCACTAAGTATGGACATTCACTCTTATGTTCCTTGTTTTTATACCTTTTTTAAAAAAAAAATTAGGTTGATCTTTGATAGAGAAGTGCTAACTGCTTCTGGAGTGTATAAAGCACTGAACCAATGTGTTTACAAATATTCCACCAAACTGCATAAAACATACCATAGCATTATTCTGTTGGGTTCTTTTTTGTTTATTGTCATGGCGCTATGTCAACAGTAATAGTTAAACTGTCGCATTTTCACTACCTATTCTGTTCTGCCTCTTAGCCAAGGAAGTAACCATCACTGAGTCACGTTTCAGGACGATTTGGATTAGCAGGCACAATCATCTGCCAATGTCTGATTGCTATCAGGCACTTTAAAAGCTTATCCTTATTCCTTTCAGTTGAAACAAGATGTATAGATCGGACAACAGAGAAATAGCTTCTACTCGACAAATTAAAATTCCATGCCACCTCTCCTTGGATAAAAATCAGTATTGTGACAAACAATTTGGCTACCTGTTTTGATTTGTTTTCTAAATGGAAGTGGATGAGTCAGTCAATTACTGAGTCTGAAACACAGCTGTCTTAAAAAGTAAAATAATACAATTATTATCAGTTTTGCCCAACTATTCCCCTACAGAATACAGAATGATGAGCTTGCCAATTACTACGTATTGATAAATCATGATATTTTGATATGGGTTAACCAAGAACAAGACTATCTTTGGAGCAAAACAATCACATGGGTCCATCTTCAATTTATTATATTTGCATATTGTGATGGGAACCCTGAGTCTCAAGGTTTTTTGTCCCAATGTCAGGGTCTCGGGGTGGACGGCAGATTCATAGGGGCTGTAACTAACTCCTGTCACTATATCGGAGACTCCAACTTTGTGCGTCTGCTACCGGTACATTATGGTACATTATATATCCCTGCTTGCATGGAGACTCAATTAAGTGTATCTTTAAATAACGACAAGTCAAGCTTTACATGGAGACCAGTATTAGAGACACTTGGCTCTACTTGGCTTGCAAAATTTGTCTACTGTGTGCCAGTAAGGGTCCACCACACCAGGCCAACCTGCTTTCTTTGACCTTGTGTACACTCCTGGGTTTGGCCAGATACAAAATAAATTACCCTGAGCAGATTAGCAACCCAAAATTCTACTATTTTCCAGCAGAATAAAATTATTTTAAGGCACCAATAGTCCAAAGAAAAGGTTTTGTTTTGCTTTACATGGATTCTGTTTTTTTTGTTCTAAGGGAAACAGCATTTAAAGTCATTGTTTATTATTAAATTATATGTTCTATATGTACAATATTCTATCAGAAGGAAAACCTTTCATTTACATCTTTACCCAGTGTTAACATGCATTAAGTGTTCAGTGTATAGATTACTGGGTTCTAAGCATTAATATATATATATAGTCTATATATCGCCCCGACTTCTCACGGATATCATTGTGTCCATCATTTTTCATTTCTTTCACTGGGTAGGAAAAAAAGAAGTATATTTTTATTTATCATTTTATTGGAATAACATTAGTATAATATTGGCATTTGTGCTCCAGGGGATGTTTGAATACTATTTTTCGCGTTAGCTAGCGCCGTTAGCTAGGTAGGCTTCCATTTTTATTTTATTGTGGTGAGTCACAGCAGTTGGCAGCAAGTTACAGAAATCTCTACCTCCATCTGCTAAATAGAAAAGCTTGCATATTGTGGAAAAGCTGGTGTGAAGTGAACAGCTTACAATCACGTAAGATTCCCTTAATGCAGTAGACGAGTGACATGTAAATGTTAAATAATCTTTTATTATAGAATCTATTTTTTTCCATACAGTAACTGAAACATTTGGTTGAAAATAGTTCCTTTCTTAAACAACAAATAAAATATAGTGCACAGAGGTGACGCACTGAGAATGAGAATAATATACTAGAAAAGTACAGGACACAACTAATGTAACCTGGGTACCTATAGCTCCCATGTGTCCTTCTTTAGAAGAAGCAGTTACCCTTTTAGTATCTAAAATCACTCTATACTAGGCCGATGTCCCTCTTTTCTTGATACTTTGATAGGCACTGTACATTAATAAGTTTATAATGTTTCTGGGATTAAAGAGTATTGCAGTGTTCTACGGTCCTAAAAAGTCCATGTGTATACAAATGGATTTAGAGACATTCAATTGCGTGAATAAAATATATTGTTCATCTTGTAGAGCACATGCCATAATTCTTTTCATACATAGAACTTACATAAAAGGAAGAGTTGGCCATAGACCAAATGGCCCTCCAGTGAAGAACACTCTTTGCCACCCTTCCTGATATCCCTGGTCACTAACTATACTATTGAGGACATCTCATCCGCCTTCTCCAAGTGAAGCTATACTGGGGTAAGACCTAAGCTTTGGTAGGTGGCTTCAAAGTCTTCAGGAACAGGACCTCCTTTCATTGTGTTAAAGACTTCATTTCTTGATTATATTTACCAGGCTGTTTCGGTTACATTGTTTCGGTTGTAGAGTTCACTTTCCATTTTATTCTTGTAGGACTAAAGACATTAGTGTCACGGAGCTTCTGAACTCTGACACTCAGCTGCTTATTGTTAAGTATATCCAGAGATTCTTATTTAACTTGATTAGCATTTAATATTTTTGTTTACTGAGATGTCCCAAAGTTATAAACTAAAAAATTAATAACTAACAGGCAACCACAAATCGTATATGTTTGTTGTAATTTGAAATCTTTTTTACTGTATCCTGGAAATTGTCATATGTGCCCTGGAGTCATCTTGTGTAACAATGTATGAACTGTACACAATATAAATTTTTATTGCACGTTATACCATCTGGTTCTTCAGCAATAACTTGCAAACCGATGTTAATTAAGGTCATTGTTATTTATCAACAGGTTACAACAGGTTAAAAAAGCTAATGGTGAGAATTAGTGGGAGCCCAAGTATTTCATTATAAAACATATTAGTCTTTGAGACTTTGAGACACATTCACACAACACTTTATAGCACTAATAATATCAATGAGCAGACACTCAATGGTGAATGTTATAATAATAATAATAATAATAATAATAATAATAATAATAATGATTTTATTCAGCTTTGGTGAAAACAGGTAAATCAGAAATCTCCATGACACACAGACATGTGCCTCACAAATGGATGGATGGTTGTAGAACATAGAGTGTTACATAGAGTTGCTTCCAAAAATCTAAAATATGTTTCCATAGGAAAATAAACAAATATTCAATAGCCATTAGGCTTTGTACTTATGAGAAAGGAACTTGAATCTACTAAGCAACTAATTGGATAACAAGGAAATACAGACAACACAAGTAAATACTAGGAAGAAATAGAAAAGACGTAAAAAAAAAATATACAAATACCTTGAAGTAATAGAACAGAAGAACAGCGTTTCATATTTCTGAAATGCACTGGAAAGTGACAATTTTTGGCTGTGCAGCATTTATTAACAAGACATTTTTGATGAAGCAAGCAGAAAAGTTTATGATATTGTGTAGGTTGGGGTGAACCAGGATCTTAACGCTTTACTCTTTTAGTACTTCCTGAGAGATTGGTGACTCTCATCTTGGAACAAAGATAGTCAAAGAAAATATGAGACATCCCCCCCAGCAAAAATGTGCCCTATCCATTAAATCTACAGCTCCGTCAGAACAGAGCTCCAGGCTCCCTGATTTTAATGCATGAGCTTGAAAGGGAATATGTGCCATTTCCTATGAGCAACGCGTGAATCAACAAGTCAGAGATGTCATCAATCATAAACCTTACTGAACATGATTGTAGGGAAAGTTAATATTCTACGTAACAGTTATTATACCTATAAAAGATCATCCATAAATTATGAGTACTTGTCATTTTGCTTTTAATAGTGATAATGTTACAAATATGAAGTAGAGTTTACATTACGTTTATTTATAGCAGATTCCGTAGAGCTTCTAAAATGGGGGATACTGAACTTATTGACAATAACTTAAACACACGTTAAGACAAACTGGGACAGAAGGAGATGAGGGCCCAGATTACAATCTATTGATGGTTGAGGGGGTAGTGAGTGAGACAGTAGGAGAGGACTGCCTGGGTGAGAATGAGTTGAAGGAGGACTCTGTGTTGAGTTTTTGGATGTGAGCATGATGGATGGCTTCTTTTGGATGGTGATTGAGAGTATAACGAGGATAGATTGTAGGCTTCTCTGAATAGGTGGGAATAAATAGGGGAGAGTCTGAGAGAACAGGGTGGGAATCTCAGAAAATTGGTTTAGAACGGGTGAAATCCTGAAGAGAGACACAGGAAATCATGGGAAGAACAAAGAAGGACGTTTTCTGATATTATTTGGATATAAGCGTAGATATATGACGGTGCAGAGTTGTTAAGGACTCTAGATCAGGAGTTTGAATTTCATTTTGGAGGATTATAGAGGGTAGATCAATCAGTACTGGTAAGGACTGTAAATATCCCACTCACCCCAAAAGGATTAAAACTTTGACTTCCTCTTGAGATGAGTCTACAAGGGGTATTGGAATCTCCAAGCATGTTCTATGAGATAGAGAAAGTAATCTCAGATGCTCTGCCCTGGCAGACTTCAGCTCCCATCATGCGAGGTTGTTTCATTTTAATGGGCGTTTTAGTGTCAGCCGGCTGACCATAGTTTGCTTATTCTTCGCTATCCTGTAACAGCTGCTATAAATAGAGACAGAACTGTCACGGAACTAATAAATTATTAAACAATCTGGTTTCCCATTATTGTTAGCGAGTCCAATCTAAAAAATCACAGGGGCAAAATATATTAATTCATGGAATTTGTTATATCACATACCCATAATATATTGAGCAAAAAAATAGCATTTAATTAGCATTTGGTGGATTTTTTACACTTTGACAGTTGGGTATATTCAGAGCCATATTTACGTCACGTTTTGGTTTAATTAGCATTAGTCTTGACTTAAATATAATTCGTACGTCTGTCGTGATGTTATTAGTATGTTCTTATAGATTATTTTTTTAGATTAATATGCTCTCCCAGTTATGTGAGACCAATTATCTTGTGATTGTTACAGAAGCAAGGTGACAAACTGGCAGAAACATAAAAGGCTGTTCACCAAAGTGCCAGCAGTCATGCAAACAAATAAGTTTACTTTCTAAAGGTCAAGGACAGCTGGGTGATACCCCGGAGAATGTATAATACACTGATTAGGGCCAGCCACTGGGTATGATGTCACGAGTATTACACGAGTCTACTGGGACCAGTGAAAAGCCACCAGTGTGAACATTTCACTGTTAATGAGTGACTACGTTTTGTACTATACATACACACCAGCTTCTGTTTGCTCTCTATTTATAGACAAGAAAGTCAATTTACCTTTCACTGGCTGTCAGCATTGATTCCCATATAGTTTAACCTTACCAAAGTGCAAGCAACGAGGCATTTTCTAGTGCTCATTAAAAATGAGTGTCATAAGGTTTATGAATTTATGGAACCTAGATTAACAGTCTGTTTTTTTTTAAATAAAACAGAATAAATTGGATATTGAATCAAGTTGGATGTACCACTAATAGTAGAAACCTCAAAACGAAAGCTTGAACATTAATATAAAAAATCTAAATAGAAAAAATACCCCCCAAAAAACAAATGGAGATAATGAGTATAAAGGGTTAATACGATATAAACCACATTCAGGACAGTGGGAGGCAAAAAGAACTGCCAACTGTTCCAGTGTTATTCCAATACTCAGCTCCACTCAACGTGAGCCGCACTGTATCGTGACCGCATCTTTTCCATTTAGTTAATATTAAATTCGATAAAGTTCTTCACAGGGGGCTCAACTTTTAATATCACCCAGAAGAATGATAAACTAATAGGCTGTTTCTGTATATCTGCTGTAAAGGTCTAGTAAAGTAATTAGGATAATCTTGGTCCGTTAATTAGAACAATCATTTCTTATCATAATGGCTGAATGACTCTTTTCTCTCCCTCTTATTCCCACAATGTTCCACTTTGCTCGTGGCCAAAGAGCACATACAGTTTCTTTTCTTTTTTTATTTTATTTTTTGCGCTCAGATTTTAATTTTCATTGGTGACCATTATTTCCTCATCCTTAAACATTCTTATACTTTTTATTACATTTGCCTACAAGGAAATATAAAAATATGGACAAAAACTGATTAGATTATATTGCGTCCATTAATTATATACTAAAAAGCAGTTGGAGACTAACAAACATAAAAAACACTGAACTGACTCATACCCCTTAAGGACAATGGGTGGTCCTTTAATTCATTAAAGCCCGTACATGTACAGGCTTTGTCATTAAGGGGTTAAATGTCCAGCATTTCCATTTTTCTATTCCTATGGAGCTTATTTCCCACCTGGGCTCATTGTATCACACAATTATCATGGAAAAAGTCTGATACCGCCTGGTCTGCTCCATGACATAATGACTCTATTGTATTGCTAGGCACTTACTCAACATACGGATCTGTATCGATCCATTGCCATTTTAACACAGGGTATGCCAAAAAGACCTGTTATTGTAACTATTTAGGTCTTGAAAATGTAGACTAAAAGCCAATTTGTATTCCTCCACTCAATCTTCTGTTACGGTATGAAACTGTATCACTTGTTACTCATTCTCAGCTGGATCAATAAACAATGTCATCGTGAATACAACAATCGTAAATTTGATGTGGATCTAGATAGAGTGATTTATTTTTTTGCCTCCTAGGGAGTAGTAATAACAGATATCTGATGTATGCTGGATGATATTGGTGGTGCATATAACTACCCTAGTTTAAATTTCTAGGTTTGATGTTTGAAGTAGGTTTGTCATCTCGAAATCAGGAAGGACTTCTGTGTGCTTAAACTTTCTCATATATACGGCATCAGCAACAGTCAAGCATCACATCTGGGTTATTTTATTTCTATAACCATGAATTACAAATTACTTTACTTTACAAATATCAACCTATTTAATCGTCTACCACAAATAACTCACTAAAGGCCCTTATCAGGAGGTGGAAATGAAGTCTTCTGCATTCTAGCAGGGTTTTAATCTCTGATGAACCAGTGAGTAAAAGTACAAGTTGCGGTGCTCAGATAGCATCTCTATCATAAGGAAGACTTGGGTAACTGAGTGATGGGAGGCGGAGCCAATGAAGGGGCGGGGCAGTATTTCATTGCATGGTTTTCCAACAGAAAAGCTCAGTAATGGCTTTTTAAAGTCAAATAAACAGCAAACACCAACTTACCTTTCAAGTAAAATACGCTGTTGAATATAATTGATTGACAACCAGTTTAAAGGAATTTTGCCCTTACTTTCTTGAGCCAATTTTATTGGATTTTTTACTGTTATTAACCCTTTAGGCTAAAAAACATTGGGGATTGCCTTTACCTGGGGATTTATGATTGAGGTAACTTGTCCTGGAAAATATTTTCTAAATAATTACATACAAGATGGTGACTTCAAAAAAACATATGGTTTCTTACAGTACAGCTAAATTGTCTAAATATCCACTTCTTGCAGCCTACCGCAAAATACATTTTTTCACTTAGCGGTTTGGTTTCTTCGCTGACTGCATAAGTCCTGGTCACTGGATAAACTGACATTTGTCTGTCTCTAATACCCTGTGTTGGGCTGAATCTGCACGGAGCACATTAACAGGATTCATCCACTTTTACTTCACTGCAAGGGATTTGTTCTAATACCATGCAATATTGAAGTAAGCCAAGCAAGCCCTCCTAATCTCCAGAATATGTGCCAGGGCATTAAATAACAGTCAGGAATTGCAATCAGTGTATACTTCTGTTCCAGAAAACATGATACGCTCGGATCATAATTATAGAAGGGGCGAAAACAAGTAGTCATTTGTCAGATATCATCAGGGCCAACAATGGAAGGTTAAAGGTTTTCAAAGCTTCTTCTAACATTCTCAATAGTATCCTAAACTAATAATGTATTCTTATAATGACTGATCATGTAGTAATTTACTATTTATTTACCAGTCACTGAAAAAGCGATATCAAAAAGACTTGAGAATGATTCGAGAAATGTCTACTCTGAGAATAACCATGATGTCCCGTCATGCAACATAATGAACCAATGAAGATAATTTGAATCTCAATGTGCAGGTTCATTCACTAATCTTCATAAGGAACACCTCCCTAAGTACAGGTTATGTCCAGCTGTTCTGCTTCAGTATAGCCATGTCAACCCATTTCAGTTTTCATACAGATAGGCAGACGTATCCTTGACTGACCAAGAGCTTACATTTCATTACATTGACAACCCTGTTTACAGTATAAATACAAAGGGAAATAGGATAAACTTAGCCGACTCATTTATCTGAGAATGTGGAAATCTGCACTTCATCTAATCCACGAATCTGTAATTCATTAACCAAGGTTTTAACCACAGGTGTTATTCATATTACTGGAATTATCATAGAGAGTCTCCAGGGCCATTGGGGATATCTATAGCAGCCAAACAGGGAATCTGCACAAATACTGCAAATTATGAATAGTTTAAACACCTGATTCTGGGTAATAAGGAACAGCTGTCTTGGGTATGTTTTGATATAATTACGAATGTCAGTCTTCTGTAGGTCTGCTTATCTTGGTAATAACAAAAAAAAGACATGGCATTTTTAGTGCAAGAACTACTGATATGCAGATGGGTAACAGGGAAATATAAATTATTTTTTCATATGATTCCTGAAAATATGTCTCTGTTGGAGCTCTAAGAGAGATAACCAGAAGATTGGCTAAATTGTGTAAGTTCCAGTTGGTTCAAAAAATCCCAACTGTGCCAGTGTCCCAGAAATGTAAAATGTCTTAGAAATCTATCTTTCTACTGCAGACAATAAATGTGCAGTGATGTATTCTGCCCTAGGGCGGCAGGTCCAGGGGGCCACAGTCACCTCGCTGCCCTCTTGGGCAGACCCTGTATCTGTGTTTATATTATTAAAACCCTGCAGTTTAGGGTTAGGAGAATGGTATGGCCCAAGGCTGTCTGAAGAGCAGTGTAGGCCCTCAGCAAAGCAGTGCACTGGGACCCCTACTCACCCCCCCCCAAAAAAAAGAAAACATGACGTGAAGCGAGGATTAATCAACAGAAATGTTTGAACATTATAAACCTTGGAAAACACAAACATTTCAACATATAAATGATGGTTAGTTGGTAAAATGTACAGTATGAATGAATGAATGAATGAATTATTAATCAACACAAATGTTTGCACATGTTTAAAGTCAATGGTCTTCAGAAAAGTCAAACAGGCAAATAAAGGCATAGCTTACCTAAAAAAAAATTTGCAAAACTATTTGCAAAACAGAGCAAATTATTCTTTAGGGGTAAACATGTGCAAAACATTTAAAATTACAATAGTCCTAATAACTCTTTAATATTCTAAATATTAAATACTAAATTCATATCTAAGCATTATTGCAACAGTCTAAAAACATTTATAGGTTAAAATATGCAAATATCTTTGGCATGGCATAAAGTAGGTATGCCTTGTAAACAGCATAGTAAATTTGGAGATGTGCCAGTGTTGTGCTGCCGTATGTTAGTTTTAAGCATGTAACACCCCTTGCAGCAAGCTGCTTTTGGAAGCCAAGACATAAATAATGGTGCCGTTGGGATTAGGCCGGTAGTAGAGAAAAGGAAAAGACCATTTGCTCCGGGATAAGCAAGGGCCAGTATAACAATTACATATTTGGTTTATTTAGAACAAAACAAATGATTCATTAAACTGATTGACTGGATGGTCTGCATTGCCATACTGACATCCCAGTTGGATGCTGGTCTGCTCTTGTAATCCAGTTTGGGGGACACCGCTCCAAATTACATCAGAGCTGTACAATATCTATATATGTGTCCGCTTGTGATGGCGAGCATGGTAGGGCTAGCTGCTTCGAGTGCAGCGGTCAAGCACAGACAAATGGCCCAGACGTAGGGTTGGCCCTGCCATGGCACTTAGTGGGAGGCAGCATTGGCAGGGGAGCGCCTAGTCAGCTTGCACGCTGCTGCTGACCAAATGAGAACTACATATAAACATAGAGATCAACTGAATAACACGTCCAAACCCTGCATTAAGGGTATAGATCAAATAACAACCACGTGGGAATCCTGCATTGTGGGTATAGATCGGCACAGATCTCTTTTACAACTTAATCAGCTACCTCAAGACCAACCCCAGGTAAGGTGACTTTGCCGGCCCTGCCAGTAATGGCATTCACCATGGGGTCCTTAGAATGTGGGGGCTCCAGGCAACTGTCCAGTGTAAAAAACTAGTGTAGTGTAAAACAAACTAGGGGAGCACACAAACTAAAAAGCATAAAAGGCATTGCTACTAGAATAATAATGACCAAGTACACAAAACAGAGCATTCAGCACATACCCAGCGAATCACAAAACCTAGGGACTCCGTCACACTACATGCCCACTGGTATTATCATATTGGTCCAAGAAAAGATGGAGTTAAAGGCGGTAGCTTTTATTAGGCTGGCAAGAAGCAGTCTTATTAGCTTTCTGGCCTAAATGGAACAGAGCACCAGAAATATCACACTAATAATCTGCTTCATTGGCTTAATACACCCCATAATGGGCAGATTGGGAAAAATGCTGTGAGGGGAAAATACCATCGGAAGAGGGAGAGAGGAACATTGAGCAGTTCAGTAGAATAAATATTATTAGGGGGGGGTTAAATTATATTGGGGGAAAAAAACATTGATGTGAAAAGTGTTGTTGAGGTAAAGAGAGATGGAAAAAGTCTTCATGCTGTGGAAAACACAGAAAGGAGATTGGGATAATGCTAGGATAATGTAAAGCACAATGTGGGGAGTGGAGATAAAAGGGAAACACGATGGAAATTTCTTGTACAAGAACGTGCAGGGGAAAGGCGTGTGAAGGGGGAAGAGATAAAATGAAATGAAAAGAGGAAGAGGGGATGATGGAAGTAGACATTATTTTGCCACAAAATTGCGCTACATAAACCATTATTTAGTTCACATAAAAGATATACAACTTTGGGCACCAATAAAGACAAAGACCATACCAAAAATATACAAAATGACGCTTACTATAGGGTGTCTAGCTGATGAATAACTATATTGTTTATGTTAATAAATTTAATCACAAACATCAAATTTATTATAGGAACTATAAACCCATGCGGAATGAGAGGAATTCTGTTTTACTAAGATGATATTTACAAGCGATCCAGTGGTAAATTTAGAAAAATAGCAGATGAAAAAGCACCATGGTTACACCGACAAGATGAATTTATAGTACCCAACTCTCAGATAAGAGACACGCAGTAATGCGTAGAAATATATGTTAGAGGAATTAACTTGAAAGTATGTTTCAAAGCCCACTCAATTTTGTGTTCCACGTTGCTACTGAACATACATTTTTAGTAATCACTTATGTAAATTCTGTCATCAATAAGATTTCTTTTTGTTGTACTCCCACATACTCATTTATATTCATTGCTACCTTATAATAATGTATATAGGTTATGTTCTGAGCTTGGCATGATGAAGCCCAAGTGTGGGTGAGGGGCTGTTTATGGGCGAGGATAGCCTCAAACGCTTTAACTTTGTATGGGATTGGAGGGTAAATGGGCAGGCGATAAGGTGTGCCGAAATATTTTCTCCCATCACCCAGAGAACTGGAGAAAAGACACTTGATCCCGAGTCCTCAATGAAAACCCGGGGAGTTGCTAAGTATGCAGATACCACGAGGTCTTACAGAGACCACCAGAGGAGAATTTGGGGATTTTGGCTGTGACTCAGATTCCTCCTCTCTCTATGCCTTTTACCAGCCCACACTAAGGCAACCGGTGCCCTTTTGAAGTTATCCAGCTTGGATGGTCTTCTTGGGTATTTTACAGTGGGGTCCAGAGAACTTTATGATCAGCCCTCGGTGTGATTTTCTGATATTTAGGATGACAGGCACGATTTGTTAAAGGTAGCAACTACTACTGGATCTAACACTTTTTGCATCTATAGACATCTCAATAGAAACATCTTTCCTAATGCTCAAAACATTCAAACCCAGAAATAATTTAATTTAATGGTGGAACGTTTGCCAGGAACCGCTCATTTTCAT